>JAJHUQ010000040.1:5522500-5542500 GCA_035773235.1 Eospalax fontanierii | reverse complement strand
CTAACTCTAACCCAAAGCCTAACCTAACCCTAACTCTAAACCAAACCCAAACCGTAACCCTAACCCTAACTCTAACCCAAACCATAACCTAACCCTAAACCTAACCCTAACTCAAACCCTAACTCTAACACTAACCCAACCCTTAACCCCTACCCTATCCCTAACCCTAACCCTAAATAATAACCCTAATCCTAACCCTAACCTTAACCCTCATCCTTATCCTAACCCTAACCCTAACCCTAATTCTAAACCTAACCCTAACCCTAACCATAACCCTAACCCTAACACAAACCCAAACCCTAATTTTAACACAAACCCTAACCCTAATCCTAACTCCAACCCTAAACCTAACCCAAACCCTAACCCTAACCTAAACCAAACCCTAACACTAACCCTAACCCTAACCCTAACACTAACCCTAACCCTAACCCTAAATGAAACCCTAAACCTAACCCTAACAATAACCTTAACTCTAACCCTAACCCTAACTGAAACACTAATCCTAAACCTAACCCTAACCCTAATGCTAACCCTAAACCTAACCCTAACACTAACCCTAGTCTTAACCCTAACGCTAACCCAAACCCTAACACTAACCCTAACCCTAACCCTAACCCTAAATAAAACCCTAAACCTAACCCTAACCCTAACCTTAACCCTAACCCTAACCCTAACTGAAACACTAATCCTAAACCTAACCCTAAACCTAATGCTAACCCTAAACCTAATTCAAACTCAAACCCTAACCCTAATCCTAACCCTAAACGTAACCTTAATCCTTACCCAAACCCAAACTCTAAACATAACTCTAATCGGAACCCTAACCCTAACCCTAATCCTAACTCTAACCCTAACCATAACCCTAATCCAAAACCTCACCCTAACCGTAACTCTAACCCAAAGCCTAACGTAACCCTAACTCTAAACCAAACCCAAACCGTAACCCTAACCCTAACTCTAACCCAAACCCTAACCTAACCCTAAACCTAACCCTAACTCAAACCCTAACTCTAACACTAACCCAAACCCTAACCCTAACACTAAACCAAACATAACCCAAATAATAACCCTAAACTTAAATCTAACCTTAACCCTCATCCTTATCCTAACCCTAACCCTAACCCTAATTCTAAACCTAACCCTAACCCTAACCGTAACCATAACCCTAACCCTAACACAAACACAAACCCTAACCCTAAACCTAACTCCAACTCTAAATCTAACCCAAACCCTAACCCTAACCCTAACCCAAACCCTAACCCTAACCCTAACCCTAACACTAACCCTAACCCTAACCCTAACCCTAACCCAAACCCTAACCCTAACCCTAATCCTAAACCTAAAGCTAACCCTAGTCCTAACCCTAACCCTAACCCAAACCCTAACACTAACCCTAACCCTAACCCTAACCCTAAATCAAACCCTAAACCTAACCCTAACCTTAACCTTAACACTAACCCTAACCCTAACTGAAACACTAATCCTAAACCTAACCCTAACCCTAATGCTAACCCTAAACCTAATTCAAACTCAAACCCTAACCCTAATCCTAACTCGAATCCAAACCCTAACCCTAAACCTAAACCTAGCCCAAAACATAACCCAAACCGAAACCCTAACCCTAACCCTAACCCTAACCCTAAACTGTAACCCTAACACTTACCCTAACCATAACCCAAACCTAACTCCACACTCTACCCCTATTCCTAACCCTAACCCTAACCCTAATCCTAGTCCTAACCCTAAACCTAACCCTAACCCTAACCCTAACATTAACCCTTACCCAAACCCAAACTCTAAACCTAACTCTAAACGGAAGCCTAACCCTAACCCTAACCCTAACGCTAACCCTAACCATAACCCTAACCCTAACCGTAAAGCTAAACCTAACCATAACCCTAACCCTAACCCTAAACCTAACCAAACCTAAAAACCTAACCCAAACCCTAATCCTAACCCTAACCCTAACACTAAACCTAACCGAAAACCTAAACCATAAACCTAATCCTAACCCTAAACCTATCCCTAAAACAAAACCTAACCCTAAACGTAACTTTAACCCAAACCCTAACCCTAACCCTAAACCAAACCCTAATCTTAACACAAACCCTAACCCTAATCCTAACCCTAACCGTAACCCTAACTCAAACGTTAACCCTAACCCTAACCCTAACCCAAACCCTAACCCTAACCCTAACCCTTACCCAAACCCAAACCCTAAACCTAACCCTAATCCTAAAACTAATGCTAACCCAAAACCTAACCCTAACCCTAGTCTTAACCCTAACCCTAACCCAAACCCTAACACTAACCCTAACCCAAACCCTAAAATAAACCCTAAACCTAACCCTAACCCTAACCTTAACCTAACACTAACCCTAACTGAAGCACTAATCCTAAACCTAACCCTAACCCTAATGCTAACCCTAAACCTAATTCAAACTCAAACCCTAACCCTAATCCTAACCCGAACCCAAACCCTAACCCTAACCCTAAACCTAACCCAAAATATAACCCAAAACGAAACCCTAGCCCTAACCCTAAACCTAACCCTAAACCCTAACTCTAACACTTACCCTAACCATAACCCAAACCTAAACACAAACCCTAACCCTAATCCTAAACCTAAACCTAACCCTAATCCTAGTCCTATCCCTAACCCTAACCGTAACCCTAACCCTAACCTTAACCCTTACCCAAACACAAACTCTAAACCTAACTCTAATCGGAACCCTAACCCTAACCCTAATCCTAACCCTAACCCTAACCATAACCCTAATCCAACACCTCACCCTAACCCTAACTCTAACCCAAACCCTAACCTAAACCTAACTCTAAACCAAACCCAAACCCTAACCCTAACCCTAACTCTAACCCAAACCCTAACCTAACCCTAAACCTAACCCTAACTCAAACCCTCACTCTAAACCTAACCCAAACCATAACCCAAATAATAACCCTAATCCTAAACCTAACACTAACCCTCATCCTTATCCTAACCCTAACCCTAACCCTAACCCTAACCCTAACCCTAATTCTAACCCTAACCCTAACCCTAACCCTAATCCAACCCCAAACCCAAACCCTCATATTAACACAAACCCTAACCCTAATCCTAACCCTAACCCTAACCCTAACCCAAACCCTAACCCTAACCCTAACCCAAACCCTAACCCTAATCCTAATCCGAACCCAAACCCTAACCCTAACCCTAAATCTAGCCCAAAACATAACCCAAACCGAAATCCTAACCCTAACCCTAACCCTAAACTGTAACCCTAACACTTACCCTAACCATAACCCAAACCTAAACCCAAACCCTAACCCTAATCCTAACCCTAACGCTAAACCTAACCCTAATCCTAATCCTAACCCTAACCCTTACCTAACCCTAACCCTAACCCTAACCTTAACCCTTACCCAAACGCAAACTCTAAACCTAACTCTAATCGGAACCCTAACCCTAACCCTAACCCTAACACTAATCCTAACGATAACCCTAACCCTAACCGTAAAGCTAAACCTAACCATAACCCTAATCCTAACCCTAAACTTAACCAAACCTAAACCCTAACCCAAACCGTAATCCTAACCCTAACCCTAACACTAAACCTAACCGAAAACCTAAACCCTAAACTTAATCCTAACCCTAACCCTAACCCTAAAACAAAACCTAACCCTAACGTAACTTTAACCCAAACCCTAAACATAACCCTAAACCAAACCCTAATCTTAACACAAACCCTAACCCTAATCCTAACCCTAACCGTAACCCTAACTCAAACTTTAACCCTAACCCTAACCCTAACCCAAACCCAAACCCTTACCCTAACCCTAATCCTAAAACAAATGCTAACCCTAAACCTAACCCTAACCCTAGTCGTAACCCTAACCCTAACCCAAATCCTAACACTAACCCTAACCCTAAACCTAACCCTAACCCTAAATCAAACCCTAAACCTAACCCTAACCCTAACCTTAACCTAACCCTAACCCTAACTGAAACACTAATCCTAAACCTAACCCTAACCCTAATGGTAACCCTAAAACTAATTCAAACTCAAACCCTAACCCTAATACTAACCCGAACCCAAACCCTAACCTTAACCCTAAACCTAAACCAAAATATAACCCAAACCGAAACCCTAACCCTAACCCTAAACCTAACCCTAAACCCTAACCCTAACACTTACCCTAACCATAACCCAAACCTAAACACAAACCCTAACCCTAATCCTAACCCTAAACCTAACCTAATCCTAGTCCTATCCCTAACCCTAACCGTAACCCTAAACCTAACCTTAACCCTTACCCAAACCCAAACTCTAAACCTAACTCTAATCGGAACCCTAACCCTAACCCTAATCCTAACCCTAACCCTAACCATAACCCTAATCCAACACCTCACCCTAACCCTAACTCTAACCCAAACCCTAACCTAAACCTAACTCTAAACCAAACCCAAACCCTAACCCTAACCCTAACTCTAACCCAAACCCTAACCTAACCCTAAACCTAACCCTAACTCAAACCCTCATTCTAACCCTAACCCAAACCATAACCCAAATAATAACCCTAATCCTAACCCTAACACTAACCCTCATCCTTATCCTAACCCTAACCCTAACCCTACCCGTAACCCAAATTCTAACCCTAACCCTAACCCTAACCCTAACCGTAACCCTAACCCAAACCCAAACCCTAATCTTAACACAAACCCTAACCCTAATCCTAACCCTAACCCTAACCCTAACCCAAACCCTAACCCTAACCCTAACCCTAACCCTAGTCCTAACCCTAACGCTAACCCAAACCCTAATTTTAACACAAACCCTAACCCTAATCCTAACTCCAACCCTAAACCTAACCCAAACAATAACCCTAACCTAAACCAAACCCTAACACTAACCCTAACCCTAACCCTAACACTAACCCTAACCCTAACCCTAACCCTAAATGAAACCCTAAACCTAACCCTAACAATAACCTTAACCCTAACCCTAACCCTAACTGAAACACTAATCCTAAACCTAACCCTAACCCTAATGCTAACCCTAAACCTAACCCTAACACTAACCCTAGTCCTAACCCTAACGCTAACCCAAACCCTAACACTAACCCTAACCCTAACCCTAACCCTAAATAAAACCCTAAACCTAACCCTAACCCTAACCTTAACCCTAACCCTAACCCTAACTGAAACACTAATCCTAAACCTAACCCTAACCCTAATGCTAACCCTAAACCTAATTCAAACTCAAACCCTAACCCTAATCCTAACCCTAAACGTAACCTTAACCCTTACCCAAACCCAAACTCTAAACATAACTCTAATCGGAACCCTAACCCTAACCCTAATCCTAACTCTAACCCTAACCATAACCCTAATCCAAAACCTCACCCTAACCGTAACTCTAACCCAAAGCCTAACCTAACCCTAACTCTAAACCAAACCCAAACCGTAACCCTAACCCTAACTCTAACCCAAACCCTAACCTAACCCTAAACCTAACCCTAACTCAAACCCTAACTCTAACACTAACCCAAACCCTAACCCTAACACTAACCCAAACATAACCCAAATAATAACCCTAATCCTAAATCTAACCTTAACCCTCATCCTTATCCTAACCCTAACCCTAACCCTAATTCTAAACCTAACCCTAACCCTAACCCTAACCATAACCCTAACCCTAACACAAACACAAACCCTAACCCTAATCCTAACTCCAACTCTAAATCTAACCCAAACCCTAACACTAACCCTAACCCAAACCCTAACCCTAACCCTAACCCTAACACTAACCCTAACCCTAACCCTAACCCAAACCCTAACCCTAACCCTAATCCTAAACCTAATGCTAACCCTAAACCTAACCCTAACACTAACCCTAGTCCTAACCCTAACCCTAACCCAAACCCTAACACTAACCCTAACCCTAACCCTAAACCTAAATCAAACCCTAAACCTAACCCTAAACTTAACCTTAACCCTAACCCTAACCCTAACTGAAACACTAATCCTAAACCTAACCCTAACCCTAATGCTAACCCTAAACCTAATTCAAACTCAAACCCTAACCCTAATCCTAACCCGAATCCAAACCCTAACCCTAAACCTAAACCTAGCCCAAAACATAACCCAAACCGAAACCCTAACCCTAACCCTAACCCTAAACTGTAACCCTAACACTTACCCTAACCATAACCGAAACCTAAATCCAAATTCTAACCCTAATCCTAACCCTAACCCTAACCCTAATCCTAGTCCTAACCCTAACCCTAACCCTAACCCTAACCCTAACATTAACCCTTACCCAAACCCAAACTCTAACCCTAACTCTAATCGGAAGACTAACCCTAACCCTAACCCTAACGCTAAACCTAACCATAACCCTAACCCTAACCCTAAACCTAACCAAACCTAAAAACCTAACCGAAACCCTAAACCTAACCCTAACCCTAACACTAAACCTAACCGAAAACCTAAACCGTAAACCTAATCCTAACCCTAAACCTAACCCTAAAACAAAACCTAACCCTAAACGTAACTTTAACCCAAACCCTAACCCTAACCCTAAACCAAACCCTAATCTTAACACAAACCCTAACCCTAATCCTAACCCTAACCGTAACCCTAACTCAAACGTTAACCCTAACCCTAACCCTAACCCAAACCCTAACCCTTACCCTAACCCTTACCCAAACCCAAACCCTAACCCTAACCCTAATCCTAAAACTAATGCTAACCCAAAACCTAACCCTAACCCTAGTCGTAACCCTAACCCTAACCCAAACCCTAACACTAACCCTAACCCTAACCCTAAAATAAACCCTAAACCTAACCCTAACCCTAACCTTAACCTAACCCTAACCCTAACTGAAACACTAATCCTAAACCTAACCCTAACCCTAATGCTAACCCTAAACCTAATTCAAACTCAAACCCTAACCCTAATCCTAACCCGAACCCAAACCCTAACCCTAACCCTAAACCTAACCCAAAATATAACCCAAAACGAAACCCTAACCCTAACCCTAAACCTAACCCTAAACCCTAACTCTAACACTTACCCTAACCATAACCCAAACCTAAACACAAACCCTAACCCTAATCCTAAACCTAAACCTAACCCTAATCCTAGTCCTATCCCTAACCCTAACCGTAACCCTAACCCTAACCTTAACCCTTACCCAAACCCAAACTCTAAACCTAACTCTAATCGGAACGCTAACCCTAAACCTAATCCTAACCCTAACCCTAACCATAACCCTAATCCAACACCTCACCCTAACCCTAACTCTAACCCAAACCCTAACCTAAACCTAACTCTAAACCAAACCCAAACCCTAACCCTAACCCTAACTCTAACCCAAACCCTAACCTAACCCTAAACCTAACCCTAACTCAAACCCTCACTCTAACCCTAACCCAAACCATAACCCAAATAATAACCCTAATCCTAACCCTAACACTAACCCTCATCCTTATCCTAACCCTAACTCTAACCCGAACCCTAACCCTAATTCTAACCCTAACCCTAACCCTAACCCTAACCGTAACCCTAACCCAAACCCAAACCCTAATCTTAACACAAACCCTAACCCTAATCCTAACCCTAACCCTAACCCTAACTCAAACGTTAACCCTAACCCTAACCCGAACCCTAACCCAAACCCTAAACCTAACCCTAACCCTAAAACTAACCCTAACCCTAACCCTAACCGAAACCCTAACCCTAACCCTAATCCTAAACCTAAAGCTAACCCTAAACCTAACCCTAACCCTAACCCTAACCTAAACCCTAACACTAACCCTAACCCTAACCCTAACCCTAAATCAAACCCTAAACCTAACCCTAAACTTAACCTTAACCCTAACCCTAACCCTAACTGAAACACTAATCCTAAACCTAACCCTAACCCTAATGCTAACCCTAAACCTAATTCAAACTCAAACCCTAACCCTAATCCTAACCCGAATCCAAACCCTAACCCTAAACCTAAACCTAGCCCAAAACATAACCCAAACCGAAACCCTAACCCTAACCCTAACCCTAAACTGTAACCCTAACACTTACCCTAACCATAACCGAAACCTAAATCCAAATTCTAACCCTAATCCTAACCCTAACCCTAACCCTAATCCTAGTCCTAACCCTAACCCTAACCCTAACCCTAACCCTAACATTAACCCTTACTCAAACCCAAACTCTAAACCTAACTCTAATCGGAAGCCTAACCCTAACCCTAACCCTAATGCTAAACCTAACCATAACCCTAACCCTAAACGTAAAGCTAAACCTAACCATAACCCTAACCCTAACCCTAAACCTAACCAAACCTAAAAACCTAACCGAAACCCTATTCCTAACCCTAAACCTAACACTAAACCTAACCGAAAACCTAAACCGTAAACCTAATCCTAACCCTAAACCTAACCCTAAAACAAAACCTAACCCTAAACGTAACTTTAACCCAAACCCTAACCCTAACCCTAAACCAAACCCTAATCTTAACACAAACCCTAACCCTAATCCTAACCCTAACCGTAACCCTAACTCAAACGTTAACCCTAACCCTAACCCTAACCCAAACCCTAACCCTAACCCTAACCCTTACCCAAACCCAAACCCTAACCCTAACCCTAATCCTAAAACTAATGCTAACCCAAAACCTAACCCTAACCCTAGTCGTAACCCTAACCCTAACCCAAACCTAACACTAACCCTAACCCTAACCCTAAAATAAACCCTAAACCTAACCCTAACCCTAACCTTAACCTAACCCTAACCCTAACTGAAACACTAATCCTAAACCTAACCCTAACCCTAATGCTAACCCTAAACCTAATTCAAACTCAAATCCTAACCCTAATCCTAACCCGAACCCAAACCCTAACCCTAACCCTAAACCTAACCCAAAATATAACCCAAAACGAAACCCTAACCCTAACCCTAAACCTAACCCTAAAGCCTAACTCTAACACTTACCCTAACCATAACCCAAACCTAAACACAAACCCTAACCCTAATCCTAAACCTAAACCTAACCCTAATCCTAGTCCTATCCCTAACCCTAACCGTAACCCTAACCCTAACCTTAACCCTTACCCAAACCCAAACTCTAAACCTAACTCTAATCGGAACCCTAACCCTAACCCTAATCCTAACCCTAACCCTAACTATAACCCTAATCCAACACCTCACCCTAACCCTAACTCTAACCCAAACCCTAACCTAAACCTAACTCTAAACCAAACCCAAACCCTAACCATAACCCTAACTCTAACCCAAACCCTAACCTAACCCTAAACCTAACCCTAACTCAAACCCTCACTCTAACCCTAACCCAAACCATAACCCAAATAATAACCCTAATCCTAAACCTAACACTAACCCTCATCCTTATCCTAACCCTAACCCTAACCCTAACCCTAACCCTAACCCTAACCCTAATTCTAACCCTAACCCTAATCCTAACCTAAACCCAAACCCTCATATTAACACAAACCCTAACCCTAATCCTAACCCTAACCCTAACCCTAACCCAAACCCTAACCCTAATCCTAATCCGAACCCAAACCCTAACCCTAACCCTAAATCTAGCCCAAAACATAACCCAAACCGAAACCCTAACACTAACCCTAACCCTAAACTGTAACCCTAACACTTACCCAAACCATAACCCAAACCTAAACCCAAACCCTAACCCTAATCCTAACCCTAATGCTAAACCTAACCCTAATCCTAGTCCTAACCCTTACCTAAACCTAACCCTAACCCTAACCCTAACCTTAACCCTTACCCAAACGCAAACTCTAAACCTAACTCGAATCGGAACCCTAACCTTAACCCTAACCCTAACGCTAATCCTAATGATAACGATAACCCTAACCGTAAAGCTAAACCTAACCATAACCCTAATCCTAACCCTAAACCTAACCAAACCTAAACCCTAACCCAAACCGTAATCCTAACCCTAACCCTAACACTAAACCTAACCGAAAACCTAAACCCTAAACTTAATCCTAACCCTAACCCTAACCCTAAAACAAAACCTAACCCTAAACGTAACTTTAACCCAAACCCTAACCATAACCCTAAACCAAACCCTAATCTTAACACAAACCCTAACCCTAATCCTAACCCTAACCGTAACCCTAACTCAAACTTTAACCCTAACCCTAACCCTAACCCAAACCCTAACCCTAACCCTAAACCTAACCCAAACCCAAACCCTAACCCTAACCCTAATCCTAAAACTAATGGTAACCCTAACCCTAATACTAACCCTAGTCGTAACCCTAACGCTACCCCAACTCCTACCACTAACCCTAACCCTAAACCTAACCCTAACCGTAAATCAAACACTAAACATAACCCTAACCCTCACCTTAACCTAACCCTAACCCTAACTGAAACACTAATCCTAAACCTAACCCTAACCCTAATGGTAACCCTAAACCTAATTCAAACTCAAACCATAACCCTAATACTAACCCGAACCCAAACCCTAACCCTAACCCTAAACCTAAACCAAAATATAACCCAAACCGAAACCCTAACCCTAACCCTAAATCTAACCCTAAACCCTAACCCTAACACTTACCCTAACCATAACCCAAACCTAAACACAAACCCTAACCCTAATCGTAACCCTAAACCTAACCCTAATCCTAGTCCGATCCCTAACCCTAACCGTAACCCTAACCCTAACCTTAACCCTTACCCAAACCCAAACTCTAAACCTAACTCTAATCGGAACCCTAAGCCTAACCCTAATCCTAACCCTAACCCTAACCATAACCCTAATCCAACACCTCACCCTAACCCTAACTCTAACCCAAACCCTAACCTAAACCTAACTCTAAACCAAACCCAAACCCTAACCCTAACCCTAACTCTAACCCAAACCCTAACCTAACCCTAAACCTAACCCTAACTCAAACCCTCACTCTAACCCTAACCCAAACCATAACCCAAATAATAACCCTAATCCTAACCCTAACACTAACCCTCATCCTTATCCTAACCCTAACCCTAACCCTAACCCTAACCCTAATTCTACCCCTAACCCTAACCCTAACCCTAACCGTAACCCTAACCCAAACCCAAACCCTAATCTTAACACAAACCCTAACCCTAATCCTAAGCCTAACCCTAACCCTAACCCTAACCCAAACCCTAACCCTAACCCTAACCCTAACCCAAACCCTAACCCTAACGCTAATCCTAACCCTAATGCTAACCCTAAACCTAACCCTAACACTAACCCTAGTCCTAACCCTAACCCTAACCCAAACCCTTACATTAACCCTAAGCCTAACCCTAACCCTAAATCAAACCCTAACCCTAACCCTAACCCTAACCCGAACCCAAACCCTAACCCTAACCCTAACCCTAACTGAAATACTTATACTAAACCTAACCCTAACCCTAATGCTAAACCTAAACCTAATTCAAACTCAAACCCTAACCCTAATCCTAACCCTAACTCTAACCCAAAGCCTAACCTAACCCTAACTCTAAACCAAACCCAAACCGTAACCCTAACCCTAACTCTAACCCAAACCCTAACCTAACCCTAAACCTAACCCTAACCCTAAATAATAATCCTAATCCTAACCTAACCTTAACCCTCATCCTTATCCTAACCCTAACCCTAACCCTAATTCTAAACCTAACCCTAACCCTAACCCTAACCCTAACACAAACCCAAACCCTAATTTTAACACAAACCCTAACCCTAATCCTAACTCCAACCCTAAACCTAACCCAAACCCTAACCCTAACCCTAAACCAAACCCTAACACTAACCCTAACCCTAACCCTAACACTAACCCTAACCCTAACCCTAACCCTAAATGAAATCCTAAACCTAACCCTAACAATAACCTTAACCCTAACCCTAACCCTAACTGAAACACTAATCCTAAACCTAACCCTAACCCTAATGCTAACCTTAAACCTAACCCTAACACTACCCCTAGTCCTAACCCTAATGCTAATCCAAACCCTAACACTAATCCTAACCCTAACCCTAACCCTAAATAAAACCCTAAACCTAATTTTAACACTAACTGTTACCCTAACCGTAACCCTAACTGAAAAACTAACACTAAACCTAAACCCAACCCTAAAGCTAACCCTAAACCTAACTCTAACTCTAACCCTAACCCTAATCCAAACCCTAAACGTAACCTTAACCCTTACCCAAACCCAAACTCTAAAAATAACTCTAATCGGACCCCTAACCCTACCCCTAATCCTAACTCTAACCCTAACCATAACCCTAATCCAAAACCTCACCCTAACCGTAACTCTAACCCAAAGCCTAACCTAACCCTAACTCTAAACCAAACCCAAACCGTAACCCTAACCCTAACTCTAACCCAAACCCTAACCTAAACCTAAACCTAACCCTAACTCAAACCCTAACTCTAACACTAACCCAAACCCTAACCCTAACACTAACAAAAACATAACCCAAATAATAACCCTAATCCTAAATCTAACCTTAACCCTCATCCTTATCCTAACCCTAACCCTAACCCTAATTCTAAACCTAACCCTAACCCTAACCCTAACCATAACCCTAACCCTAACACAAACACAAACCCTAACCCTAATCCTAACTCCAAATCTAAATCTAACCCAAACCCTAACCCTAACCCTAACCCAAACCCTAACCCTAACCCTAACCCTAACACTAACCCTAACCCTAACCCTAACCCAAACCCTAACCCTAACCCTAATCCTAAACCTAAAGCTAACCCTAAACCTAACCCTAACACTAACCCTAGTCCTAACCCTAACCCTAACCCAAACCCTAACACTAACCCTAACCCTAACCCTAACCCTAAATCAAACCCTAAACCTAACCCTAAACTTAACCTTAACCCTAACCCTAACCCTAACTGAAACACTAATCCTAAACCTAACCCTAACCCTAATGCTAACCCTAAACCTAATTCAAACTCAAACCCTAACCCTAATCCTAACCCGAATCCAATCCCTAACCCTAAACCTAAACCTAGCCCAAAACATAACCCAAACCGAAACCCTAACCCTAACCCTAACCCTAAACTGTAACCCTAACACTTACCCTAACCATAACCGAAACCTAAATCCAAATTCTAACCCTAATCCTAACCCTAACCCTAACCCTAATCCTAGTCCTAACCCTAACCCTAACCCTAACCCTAACCCTAACATTAACCCTTACCCAAACCCAAACTCTAAACCTAACTCTAATCGGAAGCCTAACCCTAACCCTAACCCTAACGCTAAACCTAACCATAACCCTAACCCTAAACGTAAAGCTAAACCTAACCATAACCCTAACCCTAACCCTAAACCTAACCAAACCTAAAAACCTAACCGAAACCCTAATCCTAACCCTAACCCTAACACTAAACCTAACCGAAAACCTAAACCGTAAACCTAATCCTAACCCTAAACCTAACCCTAAAACAAAACCTAACCCTAAACGTAACTTTAACCCAAACCCTAACCCTAACCCTAAACCAAACCCTAATCTTAACACAAACCCTAACCCTAATCCTAACCCTAACCGTAACCCTAACTCAAACGTTAACCCTAACCCTAACCCTAACCCAAACCCTAACCCTAACCCTAACCCTTACCCAAACCCAAACCCTAACCCTAACCCTAATCCTAAAACTAATGCTAACCCAAAACCTAACCCTAACCCTAGTCGTAACCCTAACCCTAACCCAAACCCTAACACTAACCCTAACCCTAACCCTAAAATAAACCCTAAACCTAATCCTAACCCTAACCTTAACCTAACCCTAACCCTAACTGAAACACTAATCCTAAACCTAACCCTAACCCTAATGCTAACCCTAAACCTAATTCAAACTCAAACCCTAACCCTAATCCTAACCCGAACCCAAACCCTAACCCTAACCCTAACCCTAAACCTAACCCAAAATATAACCCAAAACGAAACCCTAACCCTAACCCTAAACCTAACCCTAAACCCTAACTCTAACACTTACCCTAACCATAACCCAAACCTAAACACAAACCCTAACCCTAATCCTAAACCTAAACCTAACCCTAATCCTAGTCCTATCCCTAACCCTAACCGTAACCCTAACCCTAACCTTAACCCTTACCCAAACCCAAACTCTAAACCTAACTCTAATCGGAACCCTAACCCTAACCCTAATCCTAACCCTAACCCTAACCATAACCCTAATCCAACACCTCACCCTAACCCTAACTCTAACCCAAACCCTAACCTAAACCTAACTCTAAACCAAACCCAAACCCTAACCCTAACCCTAACTCTAACCCAAACCCTAACCTAACCCTAAACCTAACCCTAACTCAAACCCTCACTCTAACCCTAACCCAAACCATAACCCAAATAATAACCCTAATCCTAACCCTAACACTAACCCTCATCCTTATCCTAACCCTAACCCTAACCCGAACCCTAACCCTAATTCTAACCCTAACCCTAACCCTAACCCTAACCGTAACCCTAACCCAAACCCAAACCCTAATCTTAACCCGAACCCTAACCCAAACCCTAACCCTAACCCTAACCCTAACACTAACCCTAACCCTAACCCTAACCATAACCCAAACCTAAACACAAACCCTAACCCTAATCGTAACCCTAAACCTAACCCTAATCCTAGTCCTATCCCTAACCCTAACCGTAACCCTAACCCTAACCTTAACCCTTACCCAAACCCAAACTCTAAACCTAACTCTAATCGGAACCCTAAGCCTAACCCTAATCCTAACCCTAACCCTAACCATAACCCTAATCCAACACCTCACCCTAACCCTAACTCTAACCCAAACCCTAACCTAAACCTAACTCTAAACCAAACCCAAACCCTAACCCTAACCCTAACTCTAACCCAAACCCTAACCTAACCCTAAACCTAACCCTAACTCAAACCCTCACTCTAACCCTAACCCAAACCATAACCCAAATAATAACCCTAATCCTAACCCTAACACTAACCCTCATCCTTATCCTAACCCTAACCCTAACCCTAACCCTAACCCTAATTCTACCCCTAACCCTAACCCTAACCCTAACCGTAACCCTAACCCAAAACCAAACCCTAATCTTAACACAAACCCTAACCCTAATCCTAAGCCTAACCCTAACCCTAACCCAAACCCTAACCCTAACCCTAACCCTAACCCAAACCCTAACCCTAACCCTAACCCTAACCCAAACCCTAACCCTAACCCTAATCCTAACCCTAATGCTAACCCTAAACCTAACCCTAACACTAACCCTAGTCCTAACCCTAACCCTAACCCAAACCCTTACATTAACCCTAAGCCTAACCCTAACCCAAAATCAAACCCTAACCCTAACCCTAACCCTAACCCGAACCCAATCCCTAACCCTAACCCTAACCCTAACTGAAATACTTATACTAAACCTAAACCTAACCCTAATGCTAACCCTAAACCTAATTCAAACTCAAACCCTAACCCTAATCCTAACCCTAACTCTAACCCAAAGCCTAACCTAACCCTAACTCTAAACCAAACCCAAACCGTAACCCTAACCCTAACTCTAACCCAAACCCTAACCTAACCCTAAACCTAACCCTAACCCTAAATAATAACCCTAATCCTAACCTAACCTTAACCCTCATCCTTATCCTAACCCTAACCCTAACCCTAATTCTAAACCTAACCCTAACCCTAACCCTAACCCTAACCCTAACCCTAACCCTAACACATACCCAAACCCTAATTTTAACACAAACCCTAACCCTAATCCTAACTCCAACCCTAAACCTAACCCAAACCCTAACCCTAACCCTAAACCAAACCCTAACACTAACCCTAACCCTAACCCTAACACTAACCCTAACCCTAACCCTAACCCTAAATGAAATCCTAAACCTAACCCTAACAATAACCCTAACCCTAACCCTATCCCTAACTGAAACACTAATCCTAAACCTAACCCTAACCCTAATGCTAACCTTAAACCTAACCCTAACACTACCCCTAGTCCTAACCCTAATGCTAATCCAAACCCTAACACTAATCCTAACCCTAACCCTAACCCTAAATAAAACCCTAAACCTAACCCTAACACTAACCTTAACCCTAACCGTAACCCTAACTGAAACACTAATCCTAAACCCAACCCTAACCCTAATGCTAACCCTAAACCTAATTCAAACTCAAACCCTAACCCTAATCCTAACCCTAAACGTAACCTTAACCCTTACCCAAACCCAAACTCTAAACATAACTCTAATCGGAACCCTAACCCTAACCCTAATCCTAACTCTAACCCTAACCATAACCCTAATCCAAAACCTCACCCTAACCGTAACTCTAACCCAAAGCCTAACCTAACCCTAACTCTAAACCAAACCCAAACCGTAACCCTAACCCTAACTCTAACCCAAACCCTAACCTAAACCTAAACCTAACCCTAACTCAAACCCTAACTCTAACACTAACCCAAACCCTAACCCTAACACTAACAAAAACATAACCCAAATAATAACCCTAATCCTAAATCTAACCTTAACCCTCATCCTTATCCTAACCCTAACCCTAACCCTAATTCTAAACCTAACCCTAACCCTAACCCTAACCATAACCCTAACCCTAACACAAACACAAACCCTAACCCTAATCCTAACTCCAAATCTAAATCTAACCCAAACCCTAACCCTAACCCTAACCCAAACCCTAACCCTAACCCTAACCCTAACACTAACCCTAACCTAACCCTAAACCTAACCCTAACTCAAACCCTCACTCTAACCCTAACCCAAACCATAACCCAAATAATAACCCTAATCCTAACCCTAACACTAACCCTCTTCCTTATCCTAACCCTAACCCTAACCCGAACCCTAACCCTAATTCTAACCCTAACCCTAACCCTAACCCTAACCGTAACCCTAACCCAAACCCAAACCCTAATCTTAACACAAACCCTAACCCTAATCCTAACCCTAACCCTAACCCTAACTCAAACGTTAACCCTAACCCTAACCCGAACCCTAACCCAAACCCTAACCCTAACCCTAACCCTAACACTAACCCTAACCCTAACCCTAACCCAAACCCTAACCCTAACCCTAATCCTAAACCTAAAGCTAACCCTAAACCTAACCCTAACACTAACCCTAGTCCTAACCCTAACCCTAACCCAAACCCTAACACTAACCCTAACCCTAACCCTAACCCTAAATCAAAACCTAAACCTAACCCTAAACTTAACCTTAACCCTAACCCTAACCCTAACTGAAACACTAATCCTAAACATAACCCTAACCCTAATGCTAACCCTAAACCTAATTCAAACTCAAACCCTAACCCTAATCCTAACCCGAATCCAAACCCTAACCCTAAACCTAAACCTAGCCCAAAACATAACCCAAACCGAAACCCTAACCCTAACCCTAACCCTAAACTGTAACCCTAACACTTACCCTAACCATAACCGAAACCTAAATCCAAATTCTAACCCTAATCCTAACCCTAACCCTAACTCTAATCCTAGTCCTAACCCTAACCCTAACCCTAACCCTAACCCTAACATTAACCCTTACCCAAACCCAAACTCTAAACCTAACTCTAATCGGAAGCCTAACCCTAACCCTAACCCTAATGCTAAACCTAACCATAACCCTAAACCTAAACGTAAAGCTAAACCTAACCATAACCCTAACCCTAACCCTAAACCTAACCAAACCTAAAAACCTAACCGAAACCCTAATCCTAACCCTAAACCTAACACTAAACCTAACCGAAAACCTAAACCGTAAACCTAATCCTAACCCTAAACCTAACCCTAAAACAAAACCTAACCCTAAACGTAACTTTAACCCAAACCCTAACCCTAACCCTAAACCAAACCCTAATCTTAACACAAACCCTAACCCTAATCCTAACCCTAACCGTAACCCTAACTCAAACGTTAACCCTAAACCTAACACTAACCCAAACCCTAACCCTAACCCTAACCCTTACCCAAACCCAAACCCTAACCCTAACCCTAATCCTAAAACTAATGCTAACCCAAAACCTAACCCTAACCCTAGTCGTAACCCTAACCCTAACCCAAACCCTAACACTAACCCTAACCCTAACCCTAAAATAAACCCTAAACCTAACCCTAACCCTAACCTTAACCTAACCCTAACCCTAACTGAAACACTAATCCTAAACCTAACCCTAACCCTAATGCTAACCCTAAACCTAATTCAAACTCAAACCCTAACCCTAATCCTAACCCGAACCCAAACCCTAACCCTAACCCTAAACCTATCCCAAAATATAACCCAAAACGAAACCCTATCCATAACCCTAAACCTAACCCTATACCCTAACTCTAACACTTACCCTAACCATAAACCAAACCTAAACACAAACCCTAACCCTAATCCTAAACCTAAACCTAACCCTAATCCTAGTCCTATCCCTTACCCTAACCGTAACCCTAACCCTAACCTTAACCCTTACCCAAACCCAAACTCTAAACCTAACTTTAATCGGAACCCTAACCCTAACCCTAATCCTAACCCTAACCCTAACCATAACCCTAATCCAACACCTCACCCTAACCCTAACTCTAACCCAAACCCTAACCTAAACCAAACTCTAAACCAAACCCAAATCCTAACCCTAACCCTAACTCTAACCCAAACCCTAACCTAACCCTAAACCTAACCCTAACTCAAACCCTCACTCTAACCCTTACCCAAACCATAACCCAAATAATAACCCTAATCCTAAACCTAACACTAACCCTAACCCTAACCCTAACACTAACCCAAACCCTAACCCTAACCCTAACCCAAACCCTAACCCTAATCCTAAATCTAGCCCAAAACATAACCCAAACCGAAACCCTAACCCTAACCCTAAACTGTAACCCTAACACTTACCCTAACCATAACCCAAACCTAAACCCAAACCCTAACCCTAATCCTAACCCTAACGCTAACCCTAACCCTAATCCTAGTCCTAACCCTTACCTAACCCTAACCCTAACACTAACCTTAACCCTTACCCAAACGCAAACTCTAAACCTAACTCTAATCGGAACCCTAACCCTAACCCTAAGCCTAACGCTAATCCTAACGATAACCCTAACCCTAACCGTAAAGCTAAACCTAACCATAACCCTAATCCTAACCCTAAACCTAACCAAACCTAAACCCTAACCCAAACCGTAATCCTAACCCTAACCCTAACACTAAACCTAACCGAAAACCTAAACCCTAAACTTAATCCTAACCCTAACCCTAACCCTAAAACAAAACCTAACCCTAAACGTAACTTTAACCCAAACCCTAACCATAACCCTAAACCAAACCCTAATCTTAACACAAACCCTAACCCTAATCCTAACCCTAACCGTAACCCTAACTCAAACTTTAACCCTAACCCTAACCCTAACCCAAACCCTAACCCTAACCCTAACCCTAACCCAAACCCAAACCCTAACCCTAACCCTAATCCTAAAACTAATGCTAACCCTAACCCTAATACTAACCCTAGTCGTAACCCTAACCCTAACCCAAATCCTAACACTAACCCTAACCCTAACCCTAACCCTAACCCTAACCCTAAATCAAACCCTAAACCTAACCCTAACCCTAACCTTAACCTAACCCTAACCCTAACTGAAACACTAATCCTAAACCTAACCCTAACCCTAATGGTAACCCTAAACCTAATTCAAACTCAAACCATAACCCTAATACTAACCCGAACCCAAACCCTAACCCTAACCCTAAACCTAAACCAAAATATAACCCAAACCGAAACCCTAACCCTAACCCTAAACCTAACCCTAAACCCTAACCCTAACACTTACCCTATCCATTACCCAAACCTAAACACAAACCCTAACCCTAATCGTAACCCTAAACCTAACCCTAATCCTAGTCCTATCCCTAACCCTAACCGTAACCCTAACCCTAACCTTAACCCTTACCCAAACCCAAACTC
>JAJHUQ010000040.1:5510000-5517500 GCA_035773235.1 Eospalax fontanierii | reverse complement strand
ACCCTAAAATAAACCCTAAACCTAACCCTAACCCTAACCTTAACCTAACCCTAACCCTAACTGAAACACTAATCCTAAACCTAACCCTAACCCTAATGCTAACCCTAAACCTAATTCAAACTCAAACCCTAACCCTAATCCTAACCCGAACCCAAACCCTAACCCTAACCCTAAACCTAACCCAAAATATAACCCAAACCGAAACCCTAACCCTAACCCTAAACCTAACCCTAAACCCTAACCCTAACACTTACCCTAACCATAACCCAAACCTAAACACAAACCCTAACCCTAATCCTAAACCTAAACCTAACCCTAATCCTAGTCCTATCCCTAACCCTAACCGTAACCCTAACCCTAACCTTAACCCTTACCCAAACCCAAACTCTAAACCTAACTTAAATCGGAACCCTAACCCTAACCCTAATCCTAACCCTAACCCTAAACATAACCCTAATCCAACACCTCACCCTAACCCTAACTCTAACCCAAACCCTAACCTAAACCTAACTCTAAACCAAACCCAAATCCTAACCCTAACCCTAACCCTAACCCTAACCCTAACCCTAACCCTAACCCTAACCCTAACCCTAACCCTAACCCTAACATTAACCCTTACCCAAACCCAAACTCTAAACCTAACTCTAATCGGAAGCCTAACCCTAACCCTAACCCTAATGCTAAACCTAACCATAACCCTAACCCTAAACGTAAAGCTAAACCTAACCATAACCCTAACCCTAACCCTAAACCTAACCAAACCTAAAAACCTAACCGAAACCCTAATCCTAACCCTAAACCTAACACTAAACCTAACCGAAAACCTAAACCGTAAACCTAATCCTAACCCTAGACCTAACCCTAAAACAAAACCTAACCCTAAACGTAACTTTAACCCAAACCCTAACCTAACCCTAAACCTAACCCTAACTCAAACCCTCACTCTAACCCTAACCCAAACCATAACCCAAATAATAACCCTAATCCTAAACCTAACACTAACCCTAACCCTAACCCTAACACTAACCCAAACCCTAACCCTAACCCTAACCCAAACCCTAACCCTAATCCTAATCCGAACCCATACCCTAACCCTAACCCTAAATCTAGCCCAAAACATAACCCAAACCGAAACCCTAACCCTAACCCTAAACTGTAACCCTAACACTTACCCTAACCATAACCCAAACCTAAACCTAAACCCTAACCCTAATCCTAACCCTAACGCTAACCCTAACCCTAATCCTAGTCCTAACCCTTACCTAACCCTAACCCTAACACTAACCTTAACCCTTACCCAAACGCAAACTCTAAACCTAACTCTAATCGGAACCCTAACCCTAACCCTAACCCTAACGCTAATCCTAACGATAACCCTAACCCTAACCGTAAAGCTAAACCTAACTATAACCCTAATCCTAACCCTAAACCTAACCAAACCTAAACCCTAACCCAAACCGTAATCCTAACCCTAACCCTAACACTAAACCTAACCGAAAACCTAAACCCTAAACTTAATCCTAACCCTAACCCTAACCCTAAAACAAAACCTAACCCTAAACGTAACTTTAACCCAAACCCTAACCATAATCCTAAACCAAACCCTAATCTTAACACAAACCCTAACCCTAATCCTAACCCTAACCGTAACCCTAACTCAAACTTTAACCCTAACCCTAACCCTAACCCAAACCCTAACCCTAACCCTAACCCTAACCCAAACCCAAACCCTAACCCTAACCCTAATCCTAAAAGTAATGCTAACCCTAAACCTAACCCTAACCCTAGTCGTAACCCTAACCCTAACCCAAATCCTAACACTAACCCTAACCCTAACCCAGCCCTAACCCTAAATCAAACCCTAAACCTAACCCTAACCCTGACCTTAACCTAACCCTAACCCTAACTGAAACACTAATCCTAAACCTAACCCTAACCCTAATGGTAACCCTAAACCTAATTCAAACTCAAACCCTAACCCTAATACTAACCCGAACCCAAACCCTAACCCTAACCCTAAACCTAAACCAAAATATAACTCAAACCGAAACCCTAACCCTAACCCTAAACCTAACCCTAAACCCTAACCCTAACCATAACCCAAACCTAAACACAAACCCTAACCCTAATCCTAACCCTAAACCTAACCCTACTCGCAGTCCTATCCCTAACCCTAACCGGAACCCTAACCCTACCCTTAACCCTTACCCAAACCCAGACTCTAAACCTACCTCTAATCCGAACCCTAACCCTAACCCTAATCCTAACCCTAACCCTAACCATAACCCTAATCCAACACCTCACCCTAACCCTAACTCTAACCCAAACCCTAACCTAAACCTAACTCTAAACCAAACCCAAACCCTAACCCTAACCCTAACTCTAACCCAAACCCTAACCTAACCCTAAACCTAACCCTAACTCAGACCCTCACTCTAACCCTAACCCAAACCAAAACCCAAATAATAACCCTAATCCCAACCCTAACACTAACACTCATCCTTATCCTAACCCTAACCCTAACCCTAACCCTAACCCTAATTCTAACCCTAACCCTAACCCTAACCCTAACCCTAACCCTAACCCAAACCCAAACCCTAATCTTAACACAAACCCTAACCCTAATCCTAACCCTAACCGTAACCCTAACTCAAACGTTAACCCTAACCCTAACCCTAACCCAAACCCTAACCCTAACCCTAACCCTTACCCAAACCCAAACCCTAACCCTAACCCTAATCCTAAAACTAATGCTAACCCAAAACCTAACCCTAACCCTAGTCGTAACCCTAACCCTAACCCAAACCCTAACACTAACCCTAACCCTAACCCTAAAATAAAACCTAAACCTAACCCTAACCCTAACCTTAACCTAACCCTAACCCTAACTGAAACACTAATCCTAAACCTAACCCTAACACTAATGCTAACCCTAAACCTAATTCAAACTCAAACCCTAACCCTAATCCTAACCCGAACCCAAACCCTAACCCTAACCCTAAACCTAACCCAAAATATAACCCAAAACGAAACCCTAACCCTAACCCTAAACCTAACCCTAAACCCTAACTCTAACACTTAACCTAACCATAACCCAAACCTAAACACAAACCCTAACCCTAATCCTAAACCTAAACCTAACCCTAATCCTAGTCCTATCCCTAACCCTAACCGTAACCCTAACCCTAACCTTAACCCTTACCCAAACCCAAACTCTAAACCTAACTCTAATCGGAACCCTAACCCTAACCCTAATCCTAACCCTAACCCTAACCATAACCCTAATCCAACACCTCACCCTAACCCTAACTCTAACCCAAACCCTAACCTAAACCTAACTCTAAACCAAACCCAAACCCTAACCCTAACCCTAACTCTAACCCAAACCCTAACCTAACCCTAAACCTAACCCTAACTCAAACCCTCACTCTAACCCTAACCCAAACCATAACCCAAATAATAACCCTAATCCTAACCCTAACACTAACCCTCATCCTTATCCTAACCCTAACCCTAACCAGAACCCTAACCCTAATTCTAACCCTAACCCTAACCCTAACCCTAACCGTAACCCTAACCCAAACCCAAACCCTAATCTTAACACAAACCCTAACCCTAATCCTAACCCTAACCCTAACCCTAACTCAAACGTTAACCCTAACCCTAACCCGAACCCTAACCCAAACCCTAACCCTAACCCTAACCCTAACACTAACCCTAACCCTAACCCTAACCCAAACCCTAACCCTAACCCTAATCCTAAACCTAAAGCTAACCCTAAACCTAACCCTAACACTAACCCTAGTCCTAACCCTAACCCTAACCCAAACCCTAACACTAACCCTAACCCTAACCCTAACCCTAAATCAAACCCTAAACCTAACCCTAAACTTAACCTTAACCCTAACCCTAACCCTAACTGAAACACTAATCCTAAACCTAACCCTAACCCTAATGCTAACCCTAAACCTAATTCAAACTCAAACCCTAACCCTAATCCTAACCCGAATCCAAACCCTAACCCTAAACCTAAACCTAGCCCAAAACATAACCCAAACCGAAACCCTAACCCTAACCCTAACCCTAAACTGTAACCCTAACACTTACCCTAACCATAACCGAAACCTAAATCCAAATTCTAAGCCTAATCCTAACCCTAACCCTAACCCTAATCCTAGTCCTAACCCTAACCCTAACCCTAACCCTAACCCTAACCCTAACCCTAACATTAACCCTTACCCAAACCCAAACTCTAAACCTAACTCTAATCGGAAGCCTAACCCTAACCCTAACCCTAATGCTAAACCTAACCATAACCCTAACCCTAAACGTAAAGCTAAACCTAACCATAACCCTAACCCTAACCCTAAACCTAACCAAACCTAAAAACCTAACCGAAACCCTAATCCTAACCCTAAACCTAACACTAAACCTAACCGAAAACCTAAACCGTAAACCTAATCCTAACCCTAGACCTAACCCTAAAACAAAACCTAACCCTAAACGTAACTTTAACCCAAACCCTAACCCTAACCCTAAACCAAACCCTAATCTTAACACAAACCCTAACCCTAATCCTAACCCTAACCGTAACCCTAACTCAAACGTTAACCCTAAACCTAACCCTAACCCAAACCCTAACCCTAACCCTAACCCTTACCCAAACCCAAACCCTAACCCTAACCCTAATCCTAAAACTAATGCTAACCCAAAACCTAACCCTAACCCTAGTCGTAACCCTAACCCTAACCCAAACCCTAACACTAACCCTAACCCTAACCCTAAAATAAACCCTAAACCTAACCCTAACCCTAACCTTAACCTAACCCTAACCCTAACTGAAACACTAATCCTAAACCTAACCCTAACCCTAATGCTAACCCTAAACCTAATTCAAACTCAAACCCTAACCCTAATCCTAACCCGAACCCAAACCCTAACCCTAACCCTAAACCTAACCCAAAATATAACCCAAACCGAAACCCTAACCCTAACCCTAAACCTAACCCTAAACCCTAACCCTAACACTTACCCTAACCATAACCCAAACCTAAACACAAACCCTAACCCTAATCCTAAACCTAAACCTAACCCTAATCCTAGTCCTATCCCTAACCCTAACCGTAACCCTAACCCTAACCTTAACCCTTACCCAAACCCAAACTCTAAACCTAACTTAAATCGGAACCCTAACCCTAACCCTAATCCTAACCCTAACCCTAAACATAACCCTAATCCAACACCTCACCCTAACCCTAACTCTAACCCAAACCCTAACCTAAACCTAACTCTAAACCAAACCCAAATCCTAACCCTAACCCTAACCCTAACCCTAACCCTAACCCTAACCCTAACCCTAACCCTAACCCTAACCCTAACATTAACCCTTACCCAAACCCAAACTCTAAACCTAACTCTAATCGGAAGCCTAACCCTAACCCTAACCCTAATGCTAAACCTAACCATAACCCTAACCCTAAACGTAAAGCTAAACCTAACCATAACCCTAACCCTAACCCTAAACCTAACCAAACCTAAAAACCTAACCGAAACCCTAATCCTAACCCTAAACCTAACACTAAACCTAACCGAAAACCTAAACCGTAAACCTAATCCTAACCCTAGACCTAACCCTAAAACAAAACCTAACCCTAAACGTAACTTTAACCCAAACCCTAACCTAACCCTAAACCTAACCCTAACTCAAACCCTCACTCTAACCCTAACCCAAACCATAACCCAAATAATAACCCTAATCCTAAACCTAACACTAACCCTAACCCTAACCCTAACACTAACCCAAACCCTAACCCTAACCCTAACCCAAACCCTAACCCTAATCCTAATCCGAACCCATACCCTAACCCTAACCCTAAATCTAGCCCAAAACATAACCCAAACCGAAACCCTAACCCTAACCCTAAACTGTAACCCTAACACTTACCCTAACCATAACCCAAACCTAAACCTAAACCCTAACCCTAATCCTAACCCTAACGCTAACCCTAACCCTAATCCTAGTCCTAACCCTTACCTAACCCTAACCCTAACACTAACCTTAACCCTTACCCAAACGCAAACTCTAAACCTAACTCTAATCGGAACCCTAACCCTAACCCTAACCCTAACGCTAATCCTAACGATAACCCTAACCCTAACCGTAAAGCTAAACCTAACTATAACCCTAATCCTAACCCTAAACCTAACCAAACCTAAACCCTAACCCAAACCGTAATCCTAACCCTAACCCTAACACTAAACCTAACCGAAAACCTAAACCCTAAACTTAATCCTAACCCTAACCCTAACCCTAAAACAAAACCTAACCCTAAACGTAACTTTAACCCAAACCCTAACCATAATCCTAAACCAAACCCTAATCTTAACACAAACCCTAACCCTAATCCTAACCCTAACCGTAACCCTAACTCAAACTTTAACCCTAACCCTAACCCTAACCCAAACCCTAACCCTAACCCTAACCCTAACCCAAACCCAAACCCTAACCCTAACCCTAATCCTAAAAGTAATGCTAACCCTAAACCTAACCCTAACCCTAGTCGTAACCCTAACCCTAACCCAAATCCTAACACTAACCCTAACCCTAACCCAGCCCTAACCCTAAATCAAACCCTAAACCTAACCCTAACCCTGACCTTAACCTAACCCTAACCCTAACTGAAACACTAATCCTAAACCTAACCCTAACCCTAATGGTAACCCTAAACCTAATTCAAACTCAAACCCTAACCCTAATACTAACCCGAACCCAAACCCTAACCCTAACCCTAAACCTAAACCAAAATATAACTCAAACCGAAACCCTAACCCTAACCCTAAACCTAACCCTAAACCCTAACCCTAACCATAACCCAAACCTAAACACAAACCCTAACCCTAATCCTAACCCTAAACCTAACCCTAATCGTAGTCCTATCCCTAACCCTAACCGTAACCCTAACCCTAACCTTAACCCTTACCCAAACCCAAACTCTAAACCTAACTCTAATCGGAACCCTAACCCTAACCCTAATCCTAACCCTAACCCTAACCATAACCCTAATCCAACACCTCACCCTAACCCTAACTCTAACCCAAACCCTAACCTAAACCTAACTCTAAACCAAACCCAAACCCTAACCCTAGCCCTAACTCTAACCCAAACCCTAACCTAACCCTAAACCTAACCCTAACTCAAACCCTCACTCTAACCCTAACCCAAACCATAACCCAAATAATAACCCTAATCCTAACCCTAACACTAACACTCATCCTTATCCTAACCCTAACCCTAACCCTAACCCTAACCCTAATTCTAACCCTAACCCTAACCCTAACCCTAACCCTAACCCTAACCCAAACCCAAACCCTAATCTTAACACAAACCCTAACCCTAATCCTAACCCTAACCCTAACCCTAACCCAAACCCTAACCCTAACCCTAACCCTAACCCAAACCCTAACCCTAACCCTAACCCTAACCCTAACCCAAACCCTAAC
>JAJHUQ010000040.1:5502500-5505000 GCA_035773235.1 Eospalax fontanierii | reverse complement strand
ACCCTAACCCAAACCCTAACACTAACCCTAACCCTAACCCTAAACCTAAAATAAACCCTAAAACTAACCCTAACCCTAACCTTAACCTAACCCTAACCCTAACTGAAACACTAATCCTAAACCTAACCCTAACCCTAATGCTAACCCTAAACCTAATTCAAAATCAAACCCTAACCCTAATCCTAACCCGAACCCAAACCCTAACCCTAACCCTAAACCTAAACCAAAATATAACCCAAACCGAAACCCTAACCCTAACCCTAACCATAACCCTAAACTGTAACCCTAACACTTACCCTAACCATAACCCAAACCTAAACCCAAACCCTAACCCTAAACCTAACCCTAACCCTAATCCTAATCCTAACCCTAACCATAACCCTAATCCAACACCTCACCCTAACCCTAACTCTAATCCAAACCCAAACTCTAAACCTAACTCTAATCGGAACCCTAATCCTAACCCTAATCCTAACGCTCACCCTAACCATAACCCTAACCCTAATCGTAAAGCGAAACCTAACCATAACCCTAACCCTAACCCTAAACCTAACCAAACCTAAACCCTAACCCAAACCCTAATCCTAACCCTCACCCTAACACTAAACCGAACTGAAAACCTAAACCCTAAACCTAATCCTAACCCTAACCCTAACCCTAAAACAAAACCTAACCCTAAACGTAACTTTAACCCAAACCCTGACACGAACCCTAAACCAAACCCTAAACTTAACACAAACCCTAACCCTAATCCTAACCCTAACCGTAACCCTAACTCAAACGTTAACCCTAAACATAACCCTAACCCAAACCCTAACCCTAACCCTAAACCTAACCCAAACCCAAACCCTAACCCTAACCCTAATCCTAAAACTAATGCTAAACCTAAACCTAACCCTAACCCTAGTCGTAACCCTAACCCTAACCCAAACCCTAACACTAACCCTAACGCTAACCCTAACCCTAAATCAAACCCTAAACCTAACCCTAACCCTAACCTTAACATAACCCTAACCCTAACTGAAACACTAATCCTAAACCTAACCCTAACCCTAATGCTAACCCTAAACCTAATTCAAACTCAAACCCTAACCCTAATCCTAACCCGAACCCAAACTCTAACCCTAACCCTAAACCTAACCCAAAATATAACCCAAACCGAAACCCTAACCCTAAACCTAAACCTAACCCTAAACAATAACCCTAACACTTACCCTAACCATTACCCAAACCTAAACACAAACCCTAACCCTAATCCTAACCTTAAACCTAACCCTAATCCTAGTCCTATCCCTAACCCTAACCGTAACCCTAACCCTAACCTTAACCCTTACCCAAACCCAAACTCTAAACCTAACTCTAATCGGAACCCTAACCCTAACCCTAATCCTAACCCTAACCCTAACCATAACCCTAATCCAACACCTCACCCTAACCGTAACTCTAACCCAAACCCTAACCTAACCCTAACTCTAAACCAAACCCAATCCCTAACCCTAACCCTAACTCTAACCCAAACCCCAATGTAAGCCTAAATCTAACCCTAACTCAAACACTAACTCTAACACTAACCCAAACCCTAACCCTAACACTAACCCAAACCATAACCCAAATAATAACCCTAATCCTAACCCTAACCTGAACCCTCATCCTTATCCTAACCCTAACCCTAACCCTAATTCTAAACCTAACCCTAACCCTAACCCTAACCCTAACACAAACCCAAACCCTAATTTTAACACAAACCCTAACCCTAATCCTAACTCCAACCCTAAACCTAACCCAAATCCTAACCCTAACCCTAACTCAAACCCTAACCCTAACCCTAACCCTAACCCTAACCGTAACCCTAAACCTAACCCTAACCCTAACCCTAACCCTAACCTTAACCCTAACCCTAACCCTAACTGAAACACTAATCCTAAACCTAACCCTAACCCTAATGCTAACCCTAAACCTAATTCAAACTCAAACCCTAACCCTAATCCTAACCCGAACCCAAACACTAACCCTAACCCTAAACCTAGCCCAAAACATAACCCAAACCGAAACCCTAACCCTAAACCTAACCCTAAACTGTAACCCTAACACTTACCCCAACCATAACCCAAACATAAACCCAAACCCTAACCCTAAACCTAACCCTAATCCTAGTCCTAACCCTAACCCTAACCCTAACCCTAACCCTAACCCTAACCCTAACCATAACCCTAACCCTAAACCTAACCCTATCTCAAACCCTCACTCTAACACTAACCCAAACCGTAACCCTAACCCTAACCCAAACCATAACCCAAATAATAACCCTAATCCTAACCCTAACACTAACCCTCCTCCTTATCCTAACCCTAACCCTTACCCTAACCGTAACCCTAACCCTAACCCTAACCCTAACCCTAACCCTAACCCTAAACCAAACTCTAATCTTAACACAAACCCTAACCCTAATCCTAACCCTAACCGTAACCCTAACTCAAACGTTAACCCTAAACATAACCCT
>JAJHUQ010000040.1:5482500-5485000 GCA_035773235.1 Eospalax fontanierii | reverse complement strand
CATAACCCAAACCCTAAACCTAACCCTAACTCTAACCCAAACCCAAACCCTAACCCTAACCCTAATCCTAAAACTAATGCTAACCCTAAACCTAACCCTAACCCTAGTCGTAACCCTAACCCTAACCCAAACCCTAACACTAACCCTATCAATAACCCTATCCCTAAATCAAACCCTAAACCTAACCCTAACCCTAACCTTAACCTAACCCTAACCGTAACTGAAACACTAATCCTAAACCTAACCCTAACCCTAATGCTAACCCTAAACCTAATTCAAACTCAAACCCTAACCCTAATCCTTACCCGAACCCAAACCCTAACCCTAACCCTAAACCTAACCCAAAATATAACCCAAACCGAAACCCTAACCCTAACACTAAACCTAACCCTAAACTCTAACCCTAACACTTACCCTAACCATAACCCAAACCTAAACACAAACCCTAACCCTAATCCTAACCCTAAACCTAACCCTAATCCTAGTCCTATCCCTAACCCTAACCGTAACCCTAACCCTAACCTTAACCCTTACCCAAACCCAAACTCTAAACCTAACTCTAATGGGAACCCTAACCCTAACCCTAATCCTAACCCTAACCCTAACCATAACCCTAATCCAACACCTCAACCTAACCCTAACTGTAACCCAAACCCTAACCTAAACCTAACTCTAAAGCAAACCCAAACCCTAACCCTAACCCTAACTCTAACCCAAAACCTAACCTAACCCTAAACCTAACCCTCACTCAAACCCTCACTCTAACACTAACCCAAACCGTAACACTAACCCTAACCCAAACCATAACCCAAAAAATAACCCTAATACTAACCCTAACACTAACCCTCATCCTTATCCTAACCCCAACCCTAACCCTAAACCTAACCCTAATTCTAACCCTAACCCTAACCCTACCCCTAACCCCAACACTAACCCTAACCCTAACCCAAACCCAAACCCTAATCTTAACACAAACCCTACCCCCAATCCTAACACAAACCCTCACCCTAACCCTAACCCTAACCCTAACCCTAACTCTAACCCTAATCCTAACCCTAACCCTAACCCTAACCCAAACACAAACCCTAATCTTAACACAAAACCTAACCCTAATCCTAACCCTAACCCTAAACCTAACGCAAACCCTAACCCTAACCCTAACCCAAACCCTAACCCTAAACCTAATCCGAACCCAAACCCTAACCCTAACCCTAAATCTAGTAAAAAACATAACCGAAACCGAAACCCTAACCCTAAACCTAACACTAAACTGTAACCCTAACACTTACCCTAACCATAACCCAAACCTAAACCCAAACCCTAACCCTAATCCTAACCCTAACCCTAAAACTAACCCTAATCCTAAAACTAATGCTAACCCTAAACCTAACCCTAACCCTAGTCGTAACCCTAACCCTAACCCAAACACTAACACTAACTCTAACCCTAACCCTAACCCTAAATCAAACCCTAAACCTAACCCTAACCCTAAACTTAACCTAACCCTAACCGTAACTGAAATACTAATCCTAAACCTAACCCTAACCCTAACGCTAACCCTAAACCTAATTCAAACTCAAACCCTAACCCTAATCCTTACCCGAACCCAAACCCTAACCCTCACCCTAAACCTAACCCAAAATATAACCCAAACCGAAACCCTAACCCTAACACTAAACCTAACCCTAAACCCTAACCCTAACACTTACCCTAACCATAACCCAAACCTAAACACAAACCCTAACCCTAATCCTAACCCTAAACCTAAACCTAATCCTAGTCCTATCCCTAACCCTAACCCTAACCCTAACCCAAACCCAAACCCTAATCTTAACACAAACCCGAACCCTCACCCTAACACTAACTCTGATCCTAACCCTAACCCTAAGCCTAACCCTAACCCTATTTCTAACCCTAATCCTAACCCTAACCCTAACCCTAACCCAAACCCAAACCCTAATCTTAACACAAAACCTAACCCTAATCCTAACCCTAACCCTAAACCTAACCCAAACCCTAACCCTAACCCTAACCCAAACCCTAACCCTAATCCTAATGCGAACCCAAACCCTAACCCTAACCCTAAATCTAGCCCAAAACATAACCGAAACCGAAACCCTAACCCTAAACCTAACACTAAACTGTAACCCTAACACTTACCCGAACCATAACCCAAACCTAAACCCAAACACTAACCCTAATCCTAACCCTAACCCTAAAACTAACCCTAATCCTAGTCCTAACCCTAACCCTAACCCTAACCCTAACCCTAACCCTAACCTTAACCCTTACCCAAACCCAAACTCTAAACCTAACTGTAATCGGAACCCTAACCCTAACCCTAACCCTAACGCTAACCCGAACCATAACCCTAACCCTAACCGTAAAGCTAAACCTAACCATAACCCTAACCCTAACCCTAAACCTAACCAAATCTAAACCCTAACCCAAACCCTAATCCTAACCCTAACCCTTTAACTAAACCTAACCGAAAACCTAA
>JAJHUQ010000040.1:5472500-5475000 GCA_035773235.1 Eospalax fontanierii | reverse complement strand
AACACTAAACCAAACCCTAATCTTAACACAAACCCTAACCCTAATCCTAACCCTAACCTTAACCCTAACTCAAACGTTAACCCTAACCCTAACCCTAACCCAAACCCTAACACTAACCCTAACCCTTACCCAAACCCAAACCCTAACCCTAACCCTAATCCTAAAACTAATGCTAACCCAAAACCTAACCCTAACCCTAGTCGTAACCCTAACCCTAACCCAAACCCTAACGCTAACCCTAACCCTAACCCTAAAATAAACCCTAAACCTAACCCTAACCCTAACCTTAACGTAACCCTAACCCTAACCCAAACCCTAACCCTAACCCTAACCCTAACCCTAACCCTAACCCTAACCCTAACCCAAACCCTAACCCTAATCCTAATCTGAACCAAAACCCTAACCCTAACCCTAAATCTAGCCCAAAACATAACCCAAACCGAAACCCTAACCCTAACCCTAACCCTAAACTGTAACCCTAACACTTACCCTAACCATAACCCATACCTAAACCCAAACCCTAACCCTAATCCTAACCCTAACGCTAACCCTAACCCTAATCCTAGTCCTAACCCTTACCTAACCCTAACCCTAACCCTAACCTTAACCCTTACCCAAACGCAAACTCTAAACCTAACTCTAATCGGAACCCTAACCATAACCCTAACCCTAACGCTAATCCTAACGATAACCCTAACCCTAACCGTAAAGCTAAACCTAACCATAACCCTAATCCTAACCCTAAACCTAACCAAACCTAAACCCTAACCCAAACCCTAATCCTAACCCTAACCCTAACACTAAACCTAACCGAAAACCTAAACCCTAAACTTAATCCTAACCCTAACCCTAACCCTAACCCTAAAACAAAACCTAACCCTAAACGTAACTTTAACCCAAACCCTAACCATAACCCTAAACCAAACCCTAATCTTAACACAAACCCTAATCCTAACCCTAACCGTAACCCTAACTCAAACTTTAACCCTAACCCTAACCCGAACCCAAACCCTAACCCTAACCCTAACCCTAACCCAAACCCAAACCCTAACCCTAACCCTAATCCTAACACTAATGCCAACCCTAAACCCAACCCCAACCCTAGTCGTAACCCTAACCCTAACCCAAATCCTAACACTAACCCTAACCCTAACCCTAACCCTAACCCTAAATCAAACCCTAAACCTAACCCTAACCCTAAACTTAACCTAACCCTAACCCTAACTGAAACACTAATCCTAAACCTAACCCTAACCCTAATGGTAACCCTAAACCTAATTCAAACTCAAACCCTAACCCTAATACTAACCCGAACCCAAACCCTAACCCTAACCCTAAACCTAAACCAAAATATAACCCAAACCGAAACCCTAACCCTAACCCTAAACCTAACCCTAAACCCTAACCCTAACACTTACCCTAACCATAACCCAAACCTAAACACAAACCCTAACCCTAAATCAAACCCTAAACCTAACCCTAAACTTAACCTTAACCCTAACCCTAACCCTAACTGAAACACTAATCCTAAACCTAACCCTAACCCTAATGCTAACCCTAAACCTAATTCAAACTCAAACCCTAACCCTAATCCTAACCCAAATCCAAACCCTAACCCTAAACCTAAACCAAGCCCAAAACATAACCCAAACCGAAACCCTAATCCTAAACCTAACCCTAACCCTAAACTGTAACCATAACACTTACCCTAACCATAACCCAAACCTAAATCCAAACTCTAACCCTAATCCTAACCCTAACCCTAACCCTAATCCTAGTCCTAACCCTAACCCTAACCCTAACCCTAACCCTAACACTAACTCTTACCCAAACCCAAACTCTAAACCTAACTCTAATCGGAAGCCTAACCCTAACTCTAACCCTAACGCTAACCCTAACCATAACCCTAACCCTAACCCTAAACCTAACCAAACCTAAAAACCTAACCCAAACCCTAATCCTAACCCTAACCCTAACACTAAACCTAACCGAAAACCTAAACCGTAAACTTAATCCTAACCCTAAACCTAACCCTAAAACAAAACCTAACCCTAAACGAAACTTTAACCCAAACCCTAACCCTAACATAAACCAAACCCTAATCTTAACACAAACCCTAACCCTAATCCTAACCCTAACCTTAACCCTAACTCAAACGTTAACCCTAACCCTAACCCTAACCCAAACCCTAACACTAACCCTAACCCTTACCCAAACCCAAACCCTAACCCTAACCCTAATCCTAAAACTAATGCTAACCCAAAACCTAACCCTAACCCTAGTCGTAACCCTAACCCTAACCCAAACCCTAACGCTAACCCTAACCCTAACCCTAAAATAAACCCTAAACCTAACCCTGACCCTAACCTTAACGTAACCCTAACCCTAACCCAAACCCTAACCCTAACCCTAACCCTAACCCTAACCCTAACCCTAACCCAAACCCTAACCCTAATCCTAATCCGAAGCCAAACCCTAACCCTAACCCTAAATCTAGCCC
>JAJHUQ010000040.1:5385000-5387500 GCA_035773235.1 Eospalax fontanierii | reverse complement strand
CTAACCCTAACCCTAAACCTAATCCTAGTCCTAATCCTAACCCTAACCCTAACCCTAACCCTAACCCTAACCCAAACCCTAACCCTAACCCTAATCATAACCCTAATGCTAACCCTAAACCTAACCCTAACACTAACCCTAGTCCTAACCCTAACCCTAACCCTAACCCTAACCCTAACCCTAACCCTAACCCTAATTCTAACACTAACCTTACCCCTAACCCTGACCCTTACCCAACCCCAAACCCTAATCTTAACACGAACCCTAACCCTAATCCTAACCCTAACACTAACCCTAACCCAAACCCTAAACCTAACCCTAACCCTAACCCAAACCCCAAACCTAACGGTTACCCTAACCCAAACCCTAACCCTAACCCTAATCCTAACCCTAATGCTAACCCTAAACCTAACCCTAGCACTAACCCTATTCCTAACCCTAACCCTAACCCAAACCCTAACCCTAACACTTACCCTAATCATAACCGAAACCTAAACCCAAACCCTAACCCTAATTCTAACCCTAATGCTAACCCTAAACCTAACCCTAACACTAACCCTAGTCCTAACCCTAACCCTAACCCAAACCCTAACACTAACCCTAACCCTAACCCTAACCCTAAATCAAACACTAAACCTAACCCTAAACCTAACCCGAACCCAAACTCTAACCCTAACCCTAACCCTAATCCTAGTCCTAACCCTAACCCTAACCCTAACCCTAACCCTAACCCTAACCCTAAACCTAACCCAAACCCTAACCCTAACCCTAATCATAACCCTAATGCTAACCCTAAACCTAACCCTAACACTAACCCTTGTCCTAACCCTAACCCTAACCCTAACCCTAACCGTAACCCTAAACCTAACCCTAACCCTAATTCTAACACTACCCCTAACCCTAAGCCTAACCCTAACCCTAACCCTAACCCAAACCCAAACCCTAATCTTAACACAAACCCTAACCCTAATCCTAACCCTAACCCTAACCCTAACCCAAACCCTAAACCTAACCCTAACCCTAACCCAAACCCCAAACCTAACGCTTACCCTAACCCAAACCGTAACCCTAACCCTAATGCTAACCCTAAACCTAACCCTAAAACTAACCCTATTCCTAACCCTAACCCTAACCCAAACCCTAACAATAACCCTAACCCTAACCCTAAATCAAACCCTAAACCTAACCCTAAACCTAACCCGAACCCAAACCCTAACCCTAACCCTAACCCTAACTGAAACACTAATCCTAAACCTAACCCGAACCCTAATGCTAACCCTAAACCTAATTCAAACTCAAACCCTAACCCTAATCCTAACCCGAACCCAAACCCTAACCCTAACCCTAAACCTAACACAAAACATAACCCAAACCGAAACCCTAACCCTAAGCCTAACCCTAACCCTAAACCCTAACCCTAACACTTACCCTAATCATAACCGAAACCTAAACCCAAACCCTAACCCTAATCCTAACCCTAACTCTAACCCTAATCCTAGTCCTAACCCTAACCCTAACCCTAACCCTAACCCTAACCCTAACCATAACCCTAACCTTAACCCTTACCCAAACCCAAACTCTAAACCAATCTCTAATCGGAACCCTAACCCTAAACCTAATCCTAACCCTAACCCTAACCATAGCCCTAATCCAAAACCTCACGCTAACCCTATCTCTAACCTAATCCCTAACCTAAACCTAACTCTAAACCAAACCCAAACCCTAACCCTAACCCTAACTCTAACCCAAACCCTAACCTAACCCTAAACCTATCCCTAATTCAAACCCTAACTCTAACACTAACCCAAACCCTAACCCTAACCCTAACACAAACCATAACCCAAATAATAACCCTAACCCTAACCCTAACCCTAACCTTAACCCTAACCATAATTCTAACCCTAAACCGAACCCTAACCCTAACCCTAACCCTAACCCTAACCCAAACCCAAACCCTAATCTTAACACAAACCCTAACCCTAATCCTAACCCTAACCCTAACCCTAACTCAAACCCTAACCCTAACCCTAAACCTAAACCAAACCCTAACCCTAACCCTAATCCTAACCCTAATGCTAACCCTAAACCTAACCCTAACATTAACCCTCTTCCTAACCCTAACCCTAACCCTAACCCTAACCCTAACAGTAACCCTAACCCAAACCCTAAACCTAACCCAAAGCCTAAGCCTAACCCTAACCCTAAACCTAATCCTAATCCTAATGCTAACACTAAACCTAACCCTAACATTAACCCTCGTCCTAACCCTAACCCTAACCCAAACCCTTACCCTAACCCTAATCCTAACTCCAACCCTAAACCTAACTCAAAACCTAACCATAAAACTAACCCTAACCCAAACCCTAACCCTAACCCTAACCCTAACCCTAACCCTAACCATAACCCAAACCCGAACCCTAACCCTTATCCTAACCCTAATGCTAACCCTAAACCTAACCCTAACACTAACCCTAGTCCTAACCCTAACCCTAACCCAAAC
>JAJHUQ010000040.1:5380000-5382500 GCA_035773235.1 Eospalax fontanierii | reverse complement strand
AACCTAACCCTAACATTAACCCTCGTCCTAACCCTAACCCTAACCCTAACCCTAACCCTAACCCTAACCCTAACCCAAACCCTAACCCTAACCCTAATCCTAACCCTAATGCTAACCCTAAACCTAACCCTAACACTAACCCTAGTCCTAAACCTAAGCCTAACCCAAACCCTAATACTAACCCTAACCCTAACCCTAACCCTAAATCAAACCCTAAACCTAACCCTAAACCTAACCCGAACCCAAACTCTAACCCTAACCCTAACTCTAATCCTAGTCCTAACCCTAACCCTAACCCTAACCCTAACCCTAAACTTAATCCTTACCCAAACCCAAACTCTAAACCTAACTCTAATCGGAACCCTAACCCTAACCCTAACCCTAAAAATAACCCTAACCCTAACACTAAATCAAACCCTAAACCTAACCCTAAACCTAACCCGAAAACAAACCCTAACCCTAACCCTAAGTGAAACACTATTCCTAAACCTAACCCAAACCCTAGTGCTAACCCTAAACCTAATTCAAACTCAAACCCTAACCCTAATCCTAACCCGAACCCAAACCCTAACCCTAACCCTAAACCTAACACAAAACATAACCCAAAACGAAACCCTAACCCTAACCCTAACCCTAACCCTAAACCCGAACCCTAACACTTACCCTAATCATAACCGAAACCTAAACCCAAACCCTAACCCTAATCCTAACCCTAACCCTAACCGTAACCCTAACCTTAACCCTTACCCAAACCCAAACTCTAAACCAATCTCTAATCGGAACCCTAACCCTAACCCTAATCCTAACCCTAACCCTAACCATAACCCTAATCCAACACCTCACGCTAACCCTATCTCTAACCTAAACCCTAACCTAAACCTAACTCTAAACTAAACCCAAACACTAACCCTAACCCTAACTCTAACCCAAACCCTAACCTAACCCTAAACCTAACCCAAACCCTAACCCTAACCCTAACCCAAACCCTAATCCTAAAACTAATGCTAACCCTAAACCTAACCCTAACATTAACCCTCGTCCTAACCCTAACCCTAACCCTAACACAAACCATAACCCAAATCTTAACCCTAACCCTAACCCTAACCCAAACCCTAACCCTAACCCTAAACCTAACCCAGACCCTAACCCTAACCCTGACCCAAACCCTAATCCTAAAACTAATGCTAACCCTAAACCTAACCCTAACATTAACCCTCGTCCTAACCCTAACCCTAACCCTAACCCTAACCCTAACCCTAACCCTAACCCTAACCCTAACCCAAACCCTAACCCTAACCCTAATCCTAACCCTAATGCTAACCCTAAACCTAACCCTAACACTAACCCTAGTCCTAACCCTAACCCTAACCCAAACCCTAACACTAACCCTAACCCTAACCCTAACCCTAAATCAAACCCTAAACCTAACCCTAAACCTAACCCGAACCCAAACTCTAACCCTAACCCTAACTCTAATCCTAGTCCTAACCCTAACCCTAACCCTAACCCTAACCCTAACCCTAACCTTAATCCTTACCCAAACCCAAACTCTAAACCTAACTCTAATCGGAACCCTAACCCTAACCCTAACCCTAAAAATAACCCTAACCCTAACCCTAAATCAAACCCTAAACCTAACCCTAAACCTAACCCGAAAACAAACCCTAACCCTAACCCTAACCCTAACTGAAACACTAATCCTAAACCTAACCCAAACCCTAGTGCTAACCCTAAACCTAATTCAAACTCAAACCCTAACCCTAATCCTAACCCGAACCCAAACCCTAACCCTAACCCTAAACCTAACACAAAACATAACCCAAAACGAAACCCTAACCCTAACCCTAACCCTAACCCTAAACCCGAACCCTAACACTTACCCTAATCATAACCGAAACCTAAACCCAAACCCTAACCCTAATCCTAACCCTAACCCTAACCGTAACCCTAACCTTAACCATTACCCAAACCCAAACTCTAAACCAATCTCTAATCGGAACCCTAACCCTAACCCTAATCCTAACCCTAACCCTAACCATAACCCTAATCCAACACCTCACGCTAACCCTATCTCTAACCTAAACCCTAACCTAAACCTAACTCTAAACCAAACCCAAACCCTAACCCTATCCCTAACTCTAACACAAACCCTAACCTAACCCTAAACCTATCCCTAATTCAAACCCTAACTCTAACACTAACCCAAACCCTAACCCAAACCCTAACACAAACCATAACCCAAATAATAACCCTAACCCTAACCCTAACCCTAACCTTAACCCTAACCATAATTGTAACCCTAACCCGAACCCTAACCCTAACCCTAACCCTAACCCTAACCCTAACCGTAATCCTAACCCTAATGCTAACCCTAAACCTAACCCTAACCCAAACCCTAACCCTAACCCTAATCCTAAATCCAACCCTAAAGCTAACCCAAACCCTAACCCTAAAACTAACCCTAACCCAAACCCTAACCCTAACCGTAACCCTGACCCTA
>JAJHUQ010000040.1:5362500-5367500 GCA_035773235.1 Eospalax fontanierii | reverse complement strand
AACCCTAACACTAACCTTAACCCTAACCCTAACCCTAACTGAAACACTAATCCTAAACCTAACCCTAACCCTAATGCTAAACCTAAACCTAATTCAAACTCAAACCCTAACCCTAATCCTAACCCGAACCCAAACCCTAACCCTAACCCTAAACCTAGCCCAAAACATAACCCAAACCGAAACCCGAACCCTAACCCTAACCCTAATCCTAAACTGTAACCCTAACACTTACCCTAATCATAACCCAAACCTAAACCCAAACCCCAACCCTAATCCTAACCCTAACCCTAACCCTAATCCTAGTTCTAACCCTAACCCTAACCCTAACCCTAACCCTAACCCTAACCTTAACCGTAACCCAAACCCAAACTCTAAACCTAACTCTAATCGGAACCCAAACCCTAACCCTAACCTTAACGCTAACCCTAACCATAACCCTAACCCTAACCGTAAAGCTAAACCTAACCATAACCCTAACCCTAACCCTAATCCTAACCCTAACCCTAACACTAAACCTAACCGAAAACCTAAACCCTGAACCTAATCCTAACCCTAACTGTAACCCTAAAACAAAACCTAACCTTAAACGTAACTTTAACCCAAACCCTAACCCTAACCCTAAACCAAACCCTAATCTTAACACAAACCCTAACCCTAATTCTAACCCTAACCGTAACCCTAACTCAAACCTTAACCCTAACCCTAACCCTAACCCAAACCCTAACCCTAACCCTAACCCTAAACCAAACCCAAACCCTAACCCTAACCCTAATCCTAAAACTAATGCTAACCCTAAACCTAACCCTAACCCTAGTCGTAACCCTAACCCTAACCCAAACCCTAACACTAACCCTAACCCTAACCCTAACCCTAAATCAAACCCTAAACCTAACCCTAACCCTAACCTTAACCTAACATTAACCCTAACTGAAACACTAATCCTAAACCTAACCCTAACCCTAATGCTAACGCTAAACCTAATTCAAACTCAAACCCTAACCCTAATCCTAACCAGAACCCAAACCCTAACCCTAACCCTAAACCTAACCCAAAATATAACCCAAACCGAAACCCTAACCCTAACCCTAACCCTAACCCTAACCATAACCCAAACCTAAACACAAACCCTAACCCTAAACCTAACCATAATCCTAGTCCTATCCCTAACCCTAACCGTAACCCTAACCTTAACCCTTACCCAAACCCAAACTCTAAACCTAACTCTAATCGGAACCCTAACCCTAACCCTAATCCTAACCCTAACCCTAACCATAACCCTAATGCAACACCTCACTCTAACCCTAACTCTAACCCAAACCCTAACCTAAACCTAACTCTAAACCAAACCCAAACCCTAACCCTAACCCTAAGTCTAACCCAAACCCTAACCTAACCCTAAAACTAACCCTAACTCAAACCCTCACTCTAACACTAACCCAAACCGTAACCCTAACCCTAACCCAAACCATAACCCAAATAATAACCCTAATCCTAACCCTAACACTAACCCTCATCCTTATCCTAACCCTAACCCTAACCCAAACCCAAACCCTAATCTTAACACAAACCCTAACCCTAATCCTAACCCTAACCCAAACCCTAACCTTAACCCTAACCCTAACCCTAACCCTAATCCTAACACAAACCCAAAACCTAATTTTAACACAAACCCTAACACTAATCCTAACTCCAACCCTAAACCTAACCCAAACCCTAACCCTAACCCTAACCCTAACACAAACCCTAAACCTAACCCTAACCCTAACCCTAACCCTAACCCTAACCCTAACCCTAAATCAAACCCTAACCCTATCCCTAACCCTAACCCGAACCCAAACCCTAACCCTAACCCTAACCCTAACTGAAAAACTAATCCTAAACCTAACCCTAACCCTAATGCTAACCCTAAACCTAATTCAAACTCAAACCCTAACCCTATTCCTAACCCGAACCCAAACACTAACCCTAACCCTAAACCTAACCAAAAACATAACCCAAACCGAAACCCTAACCCTAAATCTAACCCTAACCCTAAACCCTAACCCTAACACTAACCCTAATATTAAACCAAACCTAAACACAAACCCTAACCCTAATCCTAACCCTAACCGTAACCCTAATCCTAGTCCTAACCCTAACCCTAACACTAACACTAACCTTAAGCCTTACCCAAACACGAAATCTAAACCTAACTCTAATCGGAACCCTAACCCTAACCCTAATCCTACCTCTAACCCTAACCATAACCCTAACCCAATACCTCAGCCGAATCCTAACTCTAACCCAAACCCTAACCTAACCCTAACTGTAAACCAAACGCAAACCCTAACCCTAAACTTAACTCTAACCCAAACTCTAACCTAACCCTAAACCTAACCCTAACTCAAAGCCTAACTCTAACACTAAACCAAACCATAACACTAACCCTAACCCAAACCACAACCCAAATAATAACCCTAATCCTAACCCTAACCCTAACCCTCATCCTTATCCTAACCCTAACCCTAACCCTAACCCTAATCTTAACAATAACCCTAACCTTAACACTAACCCAGATTCAAACCTAACCCTAACCCAAACCCTAACCCTAACCCTAACCCTAACCCAAACCCTAACCGTAACCCTAATTCTAACCCTAATGCTAAACCTAAACCTAACTCAAACTCAAACCCTAACCCTAAGCCTAACCCTAACCCAAACGCTAACCCTAACCCTAACCCTAACCCAAACCCTAACCCTAACCTTAATCCTAACCCTAATGCTAACCCTAATCCTAACCCTAACACTAACCCTAGTCCTAACCCTAACCCTAACCCAAACCCTTACACTAACCCTAAGCCTAACCCTAACCCTAAATCAAACCCTAACCCTAACCCTAACCCTAACCCGAACCCAAACCCTAACCCTAACCCTGACCCTAACTGAAACACTTATGCTAAACCTAACCCTAACCCTAATGCTAACCCTAAACCTAATTCAAACTCAAACCCTAACCCTAATCCTAACCCTAAACCTAACCTTAACCCTTAACCAAACCCAAACTCTAAACATAACTCTAATCGGAACCCTAACCCTAAACCTAAGCGTAACCCTAACCCTAACCATAAATCTAATTCAAAACCTCACCCTAACCCAAACTCTAACCCAAAGCCTAACCTAACCCTAACTCTAAACCAAACCCAAACCGTAACCCTAACACTAACTCTAACTCAAACCCTAACCTAACCCTAAACCTGACCCTAACTCAAACACTAACTCTAACACTACCCCAAACCATAACCCAAATAATAACCCTAATCCTAACCCTAACCTTAACCCTCATCCTTATCCTAACCCTAACCCTAAACCTAATTCTAAACTTAACCCTAACCCTAACCCTAACCCTAACACAAACCCAAACCCTAATTTTAACACAAACCCTAACCCTAATCCTAACTCCAACCCTAAACCTAACCCAAACCCTAACCCTAACCCTAACCCTAACCCAAAACATAACCCTAACTGTAACCCTAACCCTAACCCTAACCCTAACCCTAACCCTAACCCTAACCAAACCCTAAACCTAACCCTAATCCTAACCCTAATGCTAACCCTAAACCTAACCCTAACACTAACCCTAGTCCTAACCCTAACCCTAACTCAAACCCTAACACTAACCCTAACCCTAACCCTAACCCTAACCCTAAAGCAAACCCTAAACCTAACCCTAACCCTAACCTTAACCCTAACCCTAACCCTAACTGAAACACTAATCCTAAACCTAACCCTAACCCTAATGCTAAACCTAAACCTAATTCAAACTCAAACCCTAACCCTAATCCTAACCCGAACCCAAACCCTAACCCTAACCCTAAACCTAGCCCAAAACATAACCCAAACCGAAACCCTAACCCTAACCCTAACCCTAATCCTAAACTGTAACCCTAACACTTACCCTAATCATAACCCAAACCTAAACCCAAACCCCAACCCTAATCCTAACCCTAACCCTAACCCTAATCCTAGTTCTAACCCTAACCCTAACCCTAACCCTAACCCTAACCTTAACCGTAACCCAAACCCAAACTCTAAACCTAACTCTAATCGGAACCCAAACCCTAACCCTAACCTTAACGCTAACCCTAACCATAACCCTAACCCTAACCGTAAAGCTAAACCTAACCATAACCCTAACCCTAACCCTAAACCTAACCAAACCTAAACCCTAACCCAAACCCTAATCCTAACCCTAACCCTAACACTAAACCTAACCGAAAACCTAAACCCTGAACCTAATCCTAACCCTAACTGTAACCCTAAAACAAAACCTAACCTTAAACGTAACTTTAACCCAAACCCTAACCCTAACCCTAAACCAAACCCTAATCTTAACACAAACCCTAACCCTAATTCTAACCCTAACCGTAACCCTAACTCAAACCTTAACCCTAACCCTAACCCTAACCCAAACCCTAACCCTAACCCTAACCCTAAACCAAACCCAAACCCTAACACTAAGCCTAACCCTAACCCTAACCCTAAATCAAACCCTAAACCTAACCCTAACCCTAACCTTAACCTAACATTAACCCTAACTGAAACACTAATCCTAAACCTAACCCTAACCCTAATGCTAACCCTAAACCTAATTCAAACTCAAACCCTAACCCTAATCCTAACCAGAACCCAAACCCTAACCCTAACCCTAAACCTAACCCAAAATATAACCCAAACCGAAACCCTAACCCTAACCCTAACCCTAACCCTAACCATAACCCAAACCTAAACACAAACCCTAACACTAAACCTAACCCTAATCCTAGTCCTATCCCTAACCCTAACCGTAACCCTAACCTTAACCCTTACCCAAACCCAAACTCTAAACCTAACTCTAATCGGAACCCTAACCCTAACCCTAATCCTAACCCTAACCCTAACCATAACCCTAATGCAACACCTCACTCTAACCCTAACTCTAACCCAAACCCTAACCTAAACCTAACTCTAAACCAAACCCAAAC
>JAJHUQ010000040.1:5352500-5360000 GCA_035773235.1 Eospalax fontanierii | reverse complement strand
AACCCTAACCTAACCCTAAACCTGACCCTAACTCAAACACTAACTCTAACACTAACCCAAACCATAACCCAAATAATAACCCTAATCCTAACCCTAACCTTAACCCTCATCCTTATCCTAACCCTAACCCTAAACCTAATTCTAAACCTAACCCTAACCCTAACCCTAACCCTAACACAAACCCAAACCCTAATTTTAACACAAACCCTAACCCTAATCCTAACTCCAACCCTAAACCTAACCCAAACCCTAACCCTAACCCTAACCCTAACCCAAAACATAACCCTAACCGTAACCCTAACCCTAACCCTAACCCTAACCCTAACCCTAACCAAACCCTAAACCTAACCCTAATCCTAACCCTAATGCTAACCCTAAACCTAACCCTAACACTAACCCTAGTCCTAACCCTAACCCTAACTCAAACCCTAACACTAACCCTAACCCTAACCCTAACCCTAAAGCAAACCCTAAACCTAACCCTAACCCTAACCTTAACCCTAACCCTAACCCTAACTGAAACACTAATCCTAAACCTAACCCTAACCCTAATGCTAAACCTAAACCTAATTCAAACTCAAACCCTAACCCTAATCCTAACCCGAACCCAAACCCTAACCCTAACCCTAAACCTAGCCCAAAACATAACCCAAACCGAAACCCTAACCCTAACCCTAACCCTAATCCTAAACTGTAACCCTAACACTTACCCTAATCATAACCCAAACCTAAACCCAAACCCCAACCCTAATCCTAACCCTAACCCTAACCCTAATCCTAGTTCTAACCCTAACCCTAACCCTAACCCTAACCCTAACCCTAACCTTAACCGTAACCCAAACCCAAACTCTAAACCTAACTCTAATCGGAACCCAAACCCGAACCCTTACCTTAACGCTAACCCTAAACATAACACTAACCCTAACAGTAAAGCTAAAACTAACCATAATCCTAAACCTAACCCTAATTCTAACCCTAACCCTAACACTAAACCTAACCGAAAACCTAAACTCTGAACCTAATCCTAACCCTAACTGTAACCCTAAAACAAAACCTAACCTTAAACGTAACTTTAACCCAAACCCTAACCCTAACCCTAAACCAAACCCTAATCTTAACACAAACCCTAACCCTAATTCTAACCCTAACCGTAACCCTAACTCAAACCTTAACCCTAACCCTAACCCTAACCCAAACCCTAACCCTAACCCTAACCCTAAACCAAACCCAAACCCTAACCCTAACCCTAATCCTAAAACTAATGCTAACCCTAAACCTAACCCTAACCCTAGTCGTAACCCTAACCCTAACCCAAACCCTAACACTAACCCTAACCCTAACCCTAACCCTAAATCAAACCCTAAACCTAACCCTAACCCTAACCTTAACCTAACATTAACCCTAACTGAAACACTAATCCTAAACCTAACCCTAACCCTAATGCTAACCCTAAACCTAATTCAAACTCAAACCCTAACCCTAATCCTAACCAGAACCCAAACCATAACCCTAACACTAAACCTAACCCAAAATATAACCCAAACCGAAACCCTAACCCTAACCCTAACCCTAACCCTAACCATAACCCAAACCTAAACACAAACCCTAACCCTAAACCTAACCATAATCCTAGTCCTATCCCTAACCCTAACCGTAACCCTAACCTTAACCCTTACCCAAACCCAAACTCTAAACCTAACTCTAATCGGAACCCTAACCCTAACCCTAATCCTAACCCTAACCCTAACCATAACCCTAATGCAACACCTCACTCTAACCCTAACTCTAACCCAAACCCTAACCTAAACCTAACTCTAAACCAAACCCAAACCCTAACCCTAACCCTAAGTCTAACCCAAACCCTAACCTAACCCTAAAACTAACCCTAACTCAAACCCTCACTCTAACACTAACCCAAACCGTAACCCTAACCCTAACCCAAACCATAACCCAAATAATAACCCTAATCCTAACCCTAACACTAACCCTCATCCTTATCCTAACCCTAACCCTAACCCAAACCCAAACCCTAATCTTAACACAAACCCTAACCCTAATCCTAACCCTAACCCAAACCCTAACCTTAACCCTAACCCTAACCCTAACCCTAATCCTAACACAAACCCAAAACCTAATTTTAACACAAACCCTAACACTAATCCTAACTCCAACCCTAAACCTAACCCAAACCCTAACCCTAACCCTAACCCTAACACAAACCCTAAACCTAACCCTAACCCTAACCCTAACCCTAACCCTAACCCTAACCCTAAATCAAACCCTAACCCTATCCCTAACCCTAACCCGAACCCAAACCCTAACCCTAACCCTAACCCTAACTGAAAAACTAATCCTAAACCTAACCCTAACCCTAATGCTAACCCTAAACCTAATTCAAACTCAAACCCTAACCCTATTCCTAACCCGAACCCAAACACTAACCCTAACCCTAAACCTAACCAAAAACATAACCCAAACCGAAACCCTAACCCTAAATCTAACCCTAACCCTAAACCCTAACCCTAACACTAACCCTAATATTAAACCAAACCTAAACACAAACCCTAACCCTAATCCTAACCCTAACCGTAACCCTAATCCTAGTCCTAACCCTAACCCTAACACTAACACTAACCTTAAGCCTTACCCAAACACGAACTCTAAACCTAACTCTAATCGGAACCCTAACCCTAACCCTAATCCTACCTCTAACCCTAACCATAACCCTAACCCAATACCTCAGCCGAATCCTAACTCTAACCCAAACCCTAACCTAACCCTAACTGTAAACCAAACGCAAACCCTAACCCTAAACTTAACTCTAACCCAAACTCTAACCTAACCCTAAACCTAACCCTAACTCAATCCCTAACTCTAACACTAAACCAAACCATAACACTAACCCTAACCCAAACCACAACCCAAATAATAACCCTAATCCTAACCCTAACCCTAACCCTCATCCTTATCCTAACCCTAACCCTAACCCTAACCCTAATCTTAACAATAACCCTAACCTTAACACTAACCCAGATTCAAACCTAACCCTAACCCAAACCCTAACCCTAACCCTAACCCTAACCCAAACCCTAACCGTAACCCTAATTCTAACCCTAATGCTAAACCTAAACCTAACTCAAACTCAAACCCTAACCCTAAGCCTAACCCTAACCCAAACGCTAACCCTAACCCTAACCCTAACCCAAACCCTAACCCTAACCTTAATCCTAACCCTAATGCTAACCCTAATCCTAACCCTAACACTAACCCTAGTCCTAACCCTAACCCTAACCCAAACCCTTACACTAACCCTAAGCCTAACCCTAACCCTAAATCAAACCCTAACCCTAACCCTAACCCTAACCCGAACCCAAACCCTAACCCTAACCCTGACCCTAACTGAAACACTTATGCTAAACCTAACCCTAACCCTAATGCTAACCCTAAACCTAATTCAAACTCAAACCCTAACCCTAATCCTAACCCTAAACCTAACCTTAACCCTTAACCAAACCCAAACTCTAAACATAACTCTAATCGGAACCCTAACCCTAAACCTAATCCTAACCCTAACCCTAACCATAAATCTAATTCAAAACCTCACCCTAACCCTAACTCTAACCCAAAGCCTAACCTAACCCTAACTCTAAACCAAACCCAAACCGTAACCCTAACACTAACTCTAACTCAAACCCTAACCTAACCCTAAACCTGACCCTAACTCAATCACTAACTCTAACACTACCCCAAACCATAACCCAAATAATAACCCTAATCCTAACCCTAACCTTAACCCTCATCCTTATCCTAACCCTAACCCTAAACCTAATTCTAAACTTAACCCTAACCCTAACCCTAACCCTAACACAAACCCAAACCCTAATTTTAACACAAACCCTAACCCTAATCCTAACTCCAACCCTAAACCTAACCCAAACCCTAACCCTAACCCTAACCCTAACCCAAAACATAACCCTAACTGTAACCCTAACCCTAACCCTAACCCTAACCCTAACCCTAACCCTAACCAAACCCTAAACCTAACCCTAATCCTAACCCTAATGCTAACCCTAAACCTAACCCTAACACTAACCCTAGTCCTAACCCTAACCCTAACTCAAACCCTAACACTAACCCTAACCCTAACCCTAACCCTAACCCTAAAGCAAACCCTAAACCTAACCCTAACCCTAACCTTAACCCTAACCCTAACCCTAACTGAAACACTAATCCTAAACCTAACCCTAACCCTAATGCTAAACCTAAACCTAATTCAAACTCAAACCCTAACCCTAATCCTAACCCGAACCCAAACCCTAACCCTAACCCTAAACCTAGCCCAAAACATAACCCAAACCGAAACCCTAACCCTAACCCTAACCCTAATCCTAAACTGTAACCCTAACACTTACCCTAATCATAACCCAAACCTAAACCCAAACCCCAACCCTAATCCTAACCCTAACCCTAACCCTAATCCTAGTTCTAACCCTAACCCTAACCCTAACCCTAACCCTAACCTTAACCGTAACCCAAACCCAAACTCTAAACCTAACTCTAATCTGAACCCAAACCCTAACCCTAACCTTAACGCTAACCCTAACCATAACCCTAACCCTAACCGTAAAGCTAAACCTAACCATAACCCTAACCCTAACCCTAAACCTAACCAAACCTAAACCCTAACCCAAACCCTAATCCTAACCCTAACCCTAACACTAAACCTAACCGAAAACCTAAACCCTGAACCTAATCCTAACCCTAACTGTAACCCTAAAACAAAACCTAACCTTAAACGTAACTTTAACCCAAACCCTAACCCTAACCCTAAACCAAACCCTAATCTTAACACAAACCCTAACCCTAATTCTAACCCTAACCGTAACCCTAACTCAAACCTTAACCCTAACCCTAACCCTAACCCAAACCCTAACCCTAACCCTAACCCTAAACCAAACCCAAACCCTAACCCTAACCCTAATCCTAAAACTAATGCTAACCCTAACCCTAACCCTAACCCTCGTCGTAACCCTACCCCTAACCCAAACCCTAACACTAAGCCTAACCCTAACCCTAACCCTAAATCAAACCCTAAACCTAACCCTAACCCTAACCTTAACCTAACATTAACCCTAACTGAAACACTAATCCTAAACCTAACCCTAACCCTAATGCTAACCCTAAACCTAATTCAAACTCAAACCCTAACCCTAATCCTAACCCGAACCCAAACCCTAACCCTAACCCTAAACCTAACCCAAAATATAACCCAAACCGAAACCCTAACCCTAACCCTAACCCTAACCATAACCCAAACCTAAACACAAACCCTAACACTAAACCTAACCCTAATCCTAGTCCTATCCCTAACCCTAACCGTAACCCTAACCTTAACCCTTACCCAAACCCAAACTCTAAACCTAACTCTAATCGGAACCCTAACCCTAACCCTAATCCTAACCCTAACCCTAACCATAACCCTAATGCAACACCTCACTCTAACCCTAACTCTAACCCAAACCCTAACCTAAACCTAACTCTAAACCAAACCCAAACCCTAACCCTAACCCTAAGTCTAACCCAAACCCTAACCTAACCCTAAAACTAACCCTAACTCAAACCCTCACTCTAACACTAACCCAAACCGTAACCCTAACCCTAACCCAAACCATAACCCAAATAATAACCCTAATCCTAACCCTAACACTAACCCTCATCCTTATCCTAACCCTAACCCTAACCCAAACCCAAACCCTAATCTTAACACAAACCCTAACCCTAATCCTAACCCTAACCCCAACCCTAAGCTTAACCCTAACCCTAACCCTAACCCTAATCCTAACACAAACCCAAAACCTAATTTTAACACAAACCCTAACACTAATCCTAACTCCAACCCTAAACCTAACCCAAAACCTAACCCTAACCCTAACCCTAACACAAACCCTAAACCTAACCCTAACCCTAACCCTAACCCTAACTCTAACCCTAACCCTAAATCAAACCCTAACCCTATCCCTAACCCTAACCCGAACCCAAACCCTAACCCTAACCCTAACCCTAACTGAAAAACTAATCCTAAACCTAACGCTAACCCTAATGCTAACCCTAAACCTAATTCAAACTCAAACCCTAACCCTATTCCTAACCCGAACCCAAACACTAACCCTAACCCTAAACCTAACCAAAAACATAACCCAAACCGAAACCCTAACCCTAAATCTAACCCTAACCCTAAACCCTAACCCTAACACTAACCCTAATATTAAACCAAACCTAAACACAAACCCTAACCCTAATCCTAACCCTAACCGTAACCCTAATCCTAGTCCTAACCCTAACCCTAACACTAACACTAACCTTAAGCCTTACCCAAACACGAACTCTAAACCTAACTCTAATCGGAACCCTAACCCTAACCCTAATCCTACCTCTAACCCTAACCATAACCCTAATCCAACACCTCACCCGAATCCTAACTCTAACCCAAACCCTAACCTAACCCTAACTGTAACCCAAACGCAAACCCTAACCCTAACCTTAACTCTAACCCAAACTCTAACCTACCCCTATACCTAACACTAACACAAATCCTAACCCTAACACTAAACCAAACCCTAACACTAACCCTAACCCAAACCACAACCCAAATAATAACCCTAATCCTAACCCTAACCCTAACCCTCATCCTTATCCTAACCCTAACCCTAACCCTAACCCTAATCTTAACAATAACCCTAACCTTAACACTAACCCAGATTCAAACCTAACCCTAACCCAAACCCTAACCCTAACCCTAACCCTAACCCAAACCCCAACCGTAACCCTAATTCTAACCCTAATGCTAAACCTAAACCTAACTCAAACTCAAACCCTAACCCTAAGCCTAACCCTAACCCAAACGCTAACCCTAACCCTAACCCTAACCCTAACTAAAACCCTAACACTAACCCAACCCGATCGCAAACCCTAACCTAACACGAAACTTAACCGAAAACCTAAACCTAAATGTAATCCTAAACCAAACCCTAACCCTAAACCTAACCGTAACCCTAACCCTAACCCTAACCTTAACCCTAACCCAAACCCTAACCCTAACCCTAACCCAAAACCTAAACCCAACCGGAAAACTAACCCTAACCCTAAACCAAAAACTAACCCTAAATCTATCCCTAAGCCAAACCCTAACCCTAACCCTTATCCTAACCCATTCCCAAACCCTAACACTAACCCTAACTCTAACCCAAACCCTAACCCTAACCCTAACCCTAACCCAAACCCTAACCCTAATCATAACCCTAATGCTAACCCTAAACCTAACCCTAACACTAACCCTAGTCCTAACCCTAACCCTAACCCTAACCCTAACCCTAACCCTAACCCTAACCCTAATTCTAACACTAACCCTAACCCTAACCCTAACCCTAACCCAAACCCAAACCCTAATCTTAACACAAACCCTAACCCTAATCCTAACCCTAACCCTAACCCTAACCCAAA
>JAJHUQ010000040.1:5330000-5332500 GCA_035773235.1 Eospalax fontanierii | reverse complement strand
TAACACTAACCCAAACCGTAACCCTAACCCTACCCCACACCATAACCCACATAATAACCCTACTCCTAACCCTAACACTAACCCTCATCCTTATCCTAACCCTAACCCTAACCCAAACCCAAACACTAATCTTAACACAAACCCTAACCCTAATCCTAACCCTAACCCAAACCCTAACCCTAACCCTAATCCTAACCCTAATCCTAACACAACCCCAAAACCTAATTTTAACACAAACCCTAACACTAATCCTAACTCCAACCCTAAACCTAACCCAAACCCTAACACTAACCCTAACCCTAACACAAACCCTAAACCTAAACCTAACCCTAACCCTAACCCTAACCCTAACCCTAACCCTAACCCTAAATCAAACCCTAACCCTATCCCTAACCCTAACCCGAACCCAAACCCTAACCCTAACCCTAACCCTAACTGAAACACTAATCCTAAACCTAACCCTAACCCTAATGCTAACCCTAAACCTAATTCAAACTCAAACCCTAACCCTATTCCTAACCCGAACCCAAACACTAACCCTAACCCTAAACCTAACCAAAAACATAACCCAAACCGAAACCCTAACCCTAAATCTAACCCTAACCCTAAACCCTAACCCTAACACTAACCCTAATATTAAACCAAACCTAAACACAAACCCTAACCCTAATCCTAACCCTAACCGTAACCCTAATCCTAGTCCTAACCCTAACCCTAACACTAACACTAACCTTAAGCCTTACCCAAACACGAACTCTAAACCTAACTCTAATCGGAACCCTAACCCTAACCCTAATCCTACCTCTAACCCTAACCATAACCCTAATCCAACACCTCACCCGAATCCTAACTCTAACCCAAACCCTAACCTAACCCTAACTGTAAACCAAACGCAAACCCTAACCCTAACCCTAACTCTAACCCAAACTCTAACCTAACCCTAAACCTCACCCTAACACAAACCCTACCCCAAACACTAACCCAAACCCTAACACTAACCCTACCCCAAACCACAACCCAAATAATAACCCTAATCCTAACCCTAACCCTAACCCTCATCCTTATACTAACCCTAACCCTAACCCTAACCCTAATATTAACACTAATTCTAATCCTAACCCTAACCCTAACCCAGAACCTAACCCTAACCCTAATGCTAACCCTAATCTTAACAATAACCCTAACCTTAACACTAACCCAGATTCAAGCCTAACCCTAACCCAAACCCTAACCCTAACCCTAACCCTAACCCAAACCCTAACCGTAACCCTAATTCTAACCCTAATGCTAAACCTAAACCTAACTCAAACTCAAACCCTAACCCTAAGCCTAACCCTAACCCAAACGCTAACCCTAACCCTAACCCTAACCCTAACTAAAACCCTAACACTAACCCAACCCGATCGCAAACCCTAAGCCTAACCCGAAACTTAACCGAAAACCTAAACCTAAATGTAATCCTAAACCAAACCCTAACCCTAAACCTAACCGTAACCCTAACCCTAACCCTAACCTTAACCCTAACCCAAACCCTAACCCTAACCCAAACCCAAAACCTAAACCCAACCGTAAACCTAACCCAAACCCTAAACCAAAAACTAACCCTAAATCTAACCCTAAGCCAAACCCTAACCCTAACCCTTATCCTAACCCATTCCCAAACCCTAACACTAACCCTAACCCTAACCCAAACCCTAACCCTAACCCTAATCCTAACCCAAACCCTAACCCTAACCCTAATCATAACCCTAATGCTAACCCTAAACCTAACCCTAACACTAACCCTAGTCCTAACCCTAACCCTAACCCTAACCCTAACCCTAACCCTAACCCTAATTCTAACACTAACCCTAACCCTAACCCTAACCCTAACCCAAACCCAAACGCTAATCTTAACACAAACCCTAACCCTAATCCTAACCCTAACCCTAACCCTAACCCTAAACCTAACCCAAACCCTAACCCTAACCCTAATCCTAACCCTAATGCTAACCCTAAACCTAACCCTAACACTAACCCTATTCCTAACCCTAACCCTAACCCAAACCCTAACCCTAACACTTACCCTAATCATAACCGAAACCTAAACCGAAACCCTAACCCTAATTCTAACCCTAATGCTAACCCTAAACCTAACCCTAACACTAACCCTAGTCCTAACCCTAACCCTAACCCAAACACTAACACTAACCCTAACCCTAACCCTAACCCTAAATCAAACACTAAACCTAACCCTAAACCTAACCCGAACCCAAACTCTAACCCTAACCCTAACCCTAATCCTAGTCCTAACCCTAACCCTAACCCTAACCCTAACCCTAACCCTAACCCTAACCCAAACCCTAACCCTAACCCTAATCATAACCCGAATGCTAACCCTAAACCTAACCCTAACACTAACCGTAGACCTAACCCTAACCCTAACCCTAACCCTAACCCTAACCCTAACCCTAATTCTAACACTAACCCTAACCCTAACCCTAACCCTAACCCTAACCCA
>JAJHUQ010000040.1:5280000-5290000 GCA_035773235.1 Eospalax fontanierii | reverse complement strand
TCTAACCCTCATCCTTATCCTAACCCTAAACCTAACCCTAACCCTAATATTAACACTAATTCTAATCCTAGCCCTAACCCTAACCCAAAACCTAACCCTAACCCTAACCCTAACCGTAATCTTAACAATAACCCTAACCTTAACACTAACCCAGATTCAAACCTAACCCTAACCCAAACCCTAACCCTAACCCTAACCCTAACCCAAACCCTAACCGTACCCCTAATTCTAACCCTAATGCTACACCTAAACCTAACTCAAACTCAAACCCTAACCCTAAGCCTAACCCTAACCCAAACGCTAATCCTAACCCTAACCCTAACCCTAACTAAAACCCTAACACTAACCCTAACCCGATCGCAAACCCTAAGCCTAACCCGAAACTTAACCGAAAACCTAAACCTAAATGTAATCCTAAACCAAACCCTAACCCGAAACCTAACCGTAACCCTAACCCTAACCCTAACCTTAACCCTAACCCAAACCCTAACCCTAATCCTAACCCAAAACCTAAACCCAACCGTAAACCTAACCCTAACCCTAAACCAAAAACTAACCCTAAATCTAACCCTAAGCCAAACCCTAACCCTAACCCTTATCCTAACCCATTCCCAAACCCTAACACTAACCCTAACCCTAAGCCAAACCCTAACCCTAACCCTAACCCGAACCCAAACCCAAACCCTAACCCTAATCCTAACCCTAATGCTAACCCTAAACCTAACTCAAAGTCAAACCCTAATTATAACCCTAACCCTAAACCAAACCCTAACCCTAACCCTCACCTTAACCCTAACCCTAACCCTAACCCTAACCCTAACCCTAACCATAACACTAACCCTAATTTTAACTAAAACCCAAACCCTAACCCTAACCCAAACCCAAACCCTAATCTTAACACAAACCCTAACCCTAATCCTAACCCTAACCCTAACCCTAACCCTAAGCCTAACCCTAACTCTAACTCTAACCCAAACCCTAACCTAAACCTAACTCTAAACCAAACCCAAACTCTAACCCTAACCCTAACCCTAACCCAAACCGAAACCCTAATCTTAACACAAACCCTAACACTAATCCTAACCCTAAACCTAACCCTAACCCAAACCCTAGCACTAACCCTAACCCTAACCCTAGATCAAACCCGGAACCTAACCCTAACCCTAACCTTAACCTAACCCTAACCCTAACTGAAACACTAATCCTAAACCTAACCCTAACCCTAATGCTAACCCTAAACCTAATTCAAACTCAAACCCTAACCCTAATCATAACCCGAACACAAACCCTAACCCTAACCCTAAACCTAACCCAAAATATAACCGAAACCGAAACCCTAACCCTAACCCTAAACCTAACCCTAAACCCTAACACTTACCCTAACCATAACCCAAACCTAAACACAAACCCTAACCCTAATCCTAACCCTAAACCTAAACCTAACCCTAATCCTAGTCCTATCCCTAACCCTAACCGTAACCCTAACCCTATCCTTAACCCTTACCCAAACCCAAACTCTAAACTTAACTCTAATCGGAACCCTAACCCTAACCCTAATCCTAACCCTAACCCTAACCATAACCCTAATCCAACACCTCACCCTAACTCTAACTCTAACCCAAACCCTAACCTAAACCTAACTCTAAACCAAAACCAAACTCTAACCCTAACCCTAACTCTAACCCAAACCCTAAACTATCTCTAAACCTAACCCTAACTCAAACCTTCACTCTAACACTAACCCAAACCGTAACCCTAAACCTAACCCAAACCATAACCAAAATAATAACCCTAATCCTAACCCTAACACTAACCCTAAACCTTATCCTAACACTAACCCTAAACCTAACCCTAACCCTAATTCTAACCCTAACCCTAACCCTAACCCTAACCCTAACCCAAACCGAAACCCTAATCTTAACACAAACCCTAACACTAATCCTAACCCTAAACCTAACCCTAACCCAAACCCTAACCCTAAACCTAACCCTAACCCAAACCCTAACCCTAACTCTAACCCTAACCCTAACCCTAACCCTAACCCAAACTCTAACCCTAACCCTAATCCTAACCCTAATGCTAACCCTAATCCTAACCCTAACACTAACCCTAGTCCTAACCCTAACCCTAACCCAAACCCTTACACTAACCCTAGGCCTAACCCTAACCCTAAATCAAACCCTAACCCTAACCCTAACCCTAACCCGAACCCAAGCTCTACCCCTAACCCTAACCCTAACTGAAATACTTATGCTAAACCTAACCCTAACCCTAATGCTAACCCTAAACCTAATTAAACTCAAACCCTAACCCTAATCCTAACCCTAAACCTAACCTTAACCCTTAACCAAACCCAAACTCTAAACATAACTCTAATCGGAACCCTAACCCTAACCCTAATCCTAACCCTAACCCTAACCATAAATCTAATTCAAAACCTCACCCTAACCCTAACTCTAACCCTAACCCTAACCCTAACCCTCACCCACACCCTAACCCTAACCCTAAATCAAACCCTAACCCTATACCTAACCCTAACCCGAACCCAAACCCTAACCCTAACCCTAACCCTAACTGAAACACTAATCCTAAACCTAACCCTAACCCTAATGCTAACCCTAAACCTAATTCAAACTCAAACCCTAACCCTATTCCTAACCCGAACCCAAACACTAACCCTAACCCTAAACCTAACCAAAAACATAACCCAAACCGAAACCCTAACCCTAAATCTAACCCTAACCCTAAACCCTAACCCTAACACTAACCCTAATATTAAATCAAACCTAAACACAAACCCTAACCCTAATCCTAACCCTAACCGTAACCCTAATCCTAGTCCTAACCCTAACCCTAACACTAACACTAACCTTAAGCCTTACCCAAACACGAACTCTAAACCTAACTCTAATCGGAACCCTAACCCTAACCCTAATCCTACCTCTAACCCTAACCATAACCCTAATCCAACACCTCACCCGAATCCTAACTCTAACCCAAACCCTAACCTAACCCTAACTGTAAACCAAACGCAAACCCTAACCCTAACCCTAACCCTAACCCTAACCCTAATCCTAAAACTAATGCTAACCCTAAACCTAACCCTAACCCTAGTCGTAACCCTAACCCTAACCAAAACCCTAACACTAACCCTAACCCTAACCCTAAATCAAACCCTAAACCTAACCCTAACCCTAACCTTAACCTAACCCTAACCCTAACTGAAACACTAATCCTAAACCTAACCCTAACCCTAATGCTAACCCTAAACCTAATTCAAACTCAAACCCTAACCCTAATCATAACCCGAACCCAAACCCTAACACTAACCCTAAACCTAACCCAAAATATAACCGAAACCGAAACCCTAACCCTAACCCTATAAGTAACCCTAAACCCTAACACTTACCCTAACCATAACCCAAACCTAAACACAAACCCTAACCCTAATCCTAACCCTAAACCTAAACCTAACCCTAATCCTAGTCCTATCCCTAACCCTAACCGTAACCCTAACCCTATCCTTAACCCTTACCCAAACCCAAACTCTAAAGTTAACTCTAATCGGAACCCTAACCCTAAACCTAATCCTAAACCTAACCCTAACCCTAACCTTAACCCTAACGCTAACCCTAACCATAACCCTAACCGTAAAGCTAAACCTAACCATAACCCTAACCCTAACCCTAAACCTAACCAAACCTAAACCCTAACCCAAACCCTAATCCTAACCCTAACCCTAACACTAAACCTAACCGAAAACCTAAACCCTAAACCTAATCCTAACCCTAACTGTAACCCTAAAACAAAACCTAACCTTAAACGTAACTTTAACCCAAACCCTAACCCTAAACCTAAACCAAACCCTAATCTTAACACAAACCCTAACCCTAATCCTAACCCTAACCGTAACCCTAACTCAAACCTTAACCCTAACCCTAACCCTAACCCAAACCCTAACCCTAACCCTAACCCTAAACCAAACCCAAACCCTAACACTAACCCTAACCCTAACCCTAACCCTAAATCAAACCATAAACCTAACCCTAACCCAAACCTTAACCTAACATTAACCCTAACTGAAACACTAATCCTAAACCTAACCCTAACCCTAATGCTAACCCTAAAACTAATTCAAACTCAAACCCTAACCCTAATCCTAACCCGAACCCAGACCCTAACCCTAACCCTAAACCTAGCCCAAAACATAACCCAAACCGAAACCCTAACCCTATCCCGAACCCTAAACCTAAACTGTAACCCTAACATTTACCCTAAACATAACCCAAACCTAAACCCAAACCCTAACCCTAATCCTAACCCTAACACTAACCCTAATCCTAGTCCTAACCCTAACCCTAACCCTAACCCTAACCCTAACCCAAACCCTAACCCTAATCCTAACCCGAACCCTAACCCTAACCCTAACCCTAACCCTAACCCTAACCATAACCCAAACCTAAACACAAACCCTAACCCTAAACCTAACCCTAATCCTAGTCCTATCCCTAACCCTAACCGTAACCCTAACCTTAACCCTTACCCAAACCCAAACTCTAAACCTAACTCTAATCGGAACCCTAAACCTAACCCTAATCCTAACCCTAACCCTAACCATAACCCTAATGCAACACCTCACTCTAACCCTAACTCTAACCCAAACCCTAACCTAAACCTAACTCTAAACCAAACGCAAACCCCAACCCTAACCCTAAGTCTAACCCAAACCCTAACCTAACCCTAAAACTAACCCTAACTCAAACCCTCACTCTAACACTAACCCAAACCGTAACCCTAACCCTAACCCAAACCATAACCCAAATAATAACCCTAATCCTAACCCTAACACTAACCCTCATCCTTATCCTAACCCTAACCCTAACCCAAACCCAAACCCTAATCTTAACACAAACCCTAACCCTAATCCTAACCCTAACCCAAACTCTAACCCTAACCCTAACCCTAACCGTAACCCTAATCCTAACACAAACCCAAAACCTAATTTTAACACAAACCCTAACACTAATCCTAACTCCAACCCTAAACCTAACCCAAACCCTAACCCTAACCCTAACCATAACCCTAACACAAACCCTAAACCTAACCCTAACCCTAACCCTAACCCTAACCCTAACCCTAACCCTAAATCAAACCCTAACCCTATCCCTAACCCTAACCCGAACCCAAACCCTAACCCTAACCCTAACCCTAACTGAAACACTAATCCTAAACCTAACCCTAACCCTAATGCTAACCCTAAACCTAATTCAAACTCAAACCCTAACCCTATTCCTAACCCGAACCCAAACACTAACCCTAACCCTAAACCTAACCAAAAACATAAACCAAACCGAAACCCTAACCCTAAATCTAACCCTAACCCTAAACCCTAACCCTAACACTAACCCTAATATTAAACCAAACCTAAACACAAACCCTAATCCTAATCCTAACCCTAACCATAACCCTAATCCTAGTCCTAACCCTAACCCTAACACTAACACTAACCTTAAGCCTTACACAAACACGAACTCTAAACTTAACTCTAATCGGAACCCTAACCCTAACCCTAATCCTACCTCTAACCCTAACCATAACCCTAATCCAACACCTCACCCGAATCCTAACTCTAACCCAAACCCTAACCTAACCCTAACTGTAAACCAAACGCAAACCCTAACCCTAACCCTAACTCTAACCCAAACTCTAACCTAACCCTAAACCTAACCCTAACTCAAACCCTAACTCTAACACTAAACCAAACCCTAACACTAACCCTAACCCAAACCAAAACCCAAATAATAACGCTAATCCTAACCCTAACCCTAACCCTCATCCTTATCCTAACCCTAAACCTAACCCTAACCCTAATATTAACACTAATTCTAATCCTAGCCCTAACCCTAACCCAAAACCTAACCCTAACCCTAACCCTAACCGTAATCTTAACAATAACCCTAACCTTAACACTAACCCAGATTCAAACCTAACCCTAACCCAAACCCTAACCCTAACCCTAACCCTAACCCAAACCCTAACCGTAACCCTAATTCTAACCCTAATGCTAAACCTAAACCTAACTCAAACTCAAACCCTAACCCTAAGCCTAACCCTAACCCAAACGCTAATCCTAACCCTAACCCTAACCCTAACTAAAACCCTAACACTAACCCTAACCCGATCGCAAACCCTAAGCCTAACCCGAAACTTAACCGAAAACCTAAACCTAAATGTAATCCTAAACCAAACCCTAACCCGAAACCTAACCGTAACCCTAACCCTAACCCTAACCTTAACCCTAACCCAAACCCTAACCCTAATCCTAACCCAAAACCTAAACCCAACCGTAAACCTAACCCTAACCCTAAACCAAAAACTAACCCTAAATCTAACCCTAAGCCAAACCCTAACCCTAACCCTTATCCTAACCCATTCCCAAACCCTAACACTAACCCTAACCCTAAGCCAAACCCTAACCCTAACCCTAACCCGAACCCAAACCCAAACCCTAACCCTAATCCTAACCCTAATGCTAACCCTAAACCTAACTCAAAGTCAAACCCTAATTATAACCCTAACCCTAAACCAAACCCTAACCCTAACCCTCACCTTAACCCTAACCCTAACCCTAACCCTAACCCTAACCATAACACTAACCCTAATTTTAACTAAAACCCAAACCCTAACCCTAACCCAAACCCAAACCCTAATCTTAACACAAACCCTAACCCTAATCCTAACCCTAACCCTAACCCTAACCCTAAGCCTAACCCTAACTCTAACTCTAACCCAAACCCTAACCTAAACCTAACTCTAAACCAAACCCAAACTCTAACCCTAACCCTAACCCTAACCCAAACCGAAACCCTAATCTTAACACAAACCCTAACACTAATCCTAACCCTAAACCTAACCCTAACCCAAACCCTAACACTAACCCTAACCCTAACCCTAAATCAAACCCGAAACCTAACCCTAACCCTAACCTTAACCTAACCCTAACCCTAACTGAAACACTAATCCTAAACCTAACCCTAACCCTAATGCTAACCCTAAACCTAATTCAAACTCAAACCCTAACCCTAATCATAACCCGAACACAAACCCTAACCCTAACCCTAAACCTAACCCAAAATATAACCGAAACCGAAACCCTAACCCTAACCCTAAACCTAACCCTAAACCCTAACACTTACCATAACCATAACCCAAACCTAAACACAAACCCTAACCCTAATCCTAACCCTAAACCTAAACCTAACCCTAATCCTAGTCCTATCCCTAACCCTAACCGTAGCCCTAACCCTATCCTTACCCCTTACTCAAACCCAAACTCTAAACTTAACTCTAATCGGAACCCTAACCCTAACCCTAATCCTAACCCTAACCCTAACCATAACCCTAATCCAACACCTCACCCTAACTCTAACTCTAACCCAAACCCTAACCTAAACCTAACTCTAAACCAAAACCAAACTCTAACCCTAACCCTAACTCTAACCCAAACCCTAAACTATCTCTAAACCTAACCCTAACTCAAACCTTCACTCTAACACTAACCCAAACCGTAACCCTAAACCTAACCCAAACCATAACCAAAATAATAACCCTAATCCTAACCCTAACACTAACCCTAAACCTTATCCTAACACTAACCCTAAACCTAACCCTAACCCTAATTCTAACCCTAACCCTAACCCTAACCCTAACCCTAACCCAAACCGAAACCCTAATCTTAACACAAACCCTAACACTAATCCTAACCCTAAACCTAACCCTAACCCAAACCCTAACCCTAAACCTAACCCTAACCCAAACCCTAACCCTAACTCTAACCCTAACCCTAACCCTAACCCTAACCCAAACTCTAACCCTAACCCTAATCCTAACCCTAATGCTAACCCTAATCCTAACCCTAACACTAACCCTAGTCCTAACCCTAACCCTAACCCAAACCCTTACACTAACCCTAAGCCTAACCCTAACCCTAAATCAAACCCTAACCCTAACCCTAACCCTAACCCGAACCCAAACCCTAACCCTAACCCTAACCCTAACTGAAATACTTATGCTAAACCTAACCCTAACCCTAATGCTAACCCTAAACCTAATTAAACTCAAACCCTAACCCTAATCCTAACCCTAAACCTAACCTTAACCCTTAACCAAACCCAAACTCTAAACATAACTCTAATCGGAACCCTAACCCTAACCCTAATCCTAACCCTAACCCTAACCATAAATCTAATTCAAAACCTCACCCTAACCCTAACTCTAACCCTAACCCTAACCCTAACCCTAACCCTAACCCTAACCCTAACCCTAAATCAAACCCTAACCCTATCCCTAACCCTAACCCGAACCCAAACCCTAACCCTAACCCTAACCCTAACTGAAACACTAATCCTAAACCTAACCCTAACCCTAATGCTAACCCTAAACCTAATTCAAACTCAAACCCTAACCCTATTCCTAACCCGAACCCAAACACTAACCCTAACCCTAAACCTAACCAAAAACATAACCCAAACCGAAACCCTAACCCTAAATCTAACCCTAACCCTAAACCCTAACCCTAACACTAACCCTAATATTAAATCAAACCTAAACACAAACCCTAACCCTAATCCTAACCCTAACCGTAACCCTAATCCTAGTCCTAACCCTAACCCTAACACTAACACTAACCTTAAGCCTTACCCAAACACGAACTCTAAACCTAACTCTAATCGGAACCCTAACCCTAACCCTAATCCTACCTCTAACCCTAACCATAACCCTAATCCAACACCTCACCCGAATCCTAACTCTAACCCAAACCCTAACCTAACCCTAACTGTAAACCAAACGCAAACCCTAACCCTAACCCTAACTCTAACCCAAACTCTAACCTAACCCTAAACCTAACCCTAACTCACACCCTAACTCTAACACTAAACCAAACCCTAACACTAACCCTAACCCAAACCACAACCCAAATAATAACCCTAATCCTAACCCTAACCCTAACCCTCATCCTTATCCTAACCCTAACCCTAACCCTAACCCTAATATTAACACTAATTCTAATCCTAACCCTAACCCTAACCCAAAACCTAACCCTAACCCTAACCCTAACCCTAATCTTAACAATAACCCTAACCTTAACACTAACCCAGATTCAAACCTAACCCTAACCCAAACCCTAACCCTAACCCTAACCCTAACCCAAACCCTAACCGTAACCCTAATTCTAACCCTAATGCTAAACCTAAACCTAACTCAAACTCAAACCCTAACCCTAAGCCTAACCCTAACCCAAACGCTAACCCTAACCCTAACCCTAACCCTAATCTTAACAATAACCCTAACCTTAACACTAACCCAGATTCAAACCTAACCCTAACCCAAACCCTAACCCTAACCCTAACCCTAACCCAAACCCTAACCGTAACCCTAATTCTAACCCTAATGCTAAACCTAAACCTAACTCAAACTCAAACCCTAACCCTAAGCCTAAACCTAACCCAAACGCTAACCCTAACCCTAACCCTAACCCTAACTAAAACCCTAACACTAACCCAACCCGATCGCAAACCCTAAGCCTAACCCGAAACTTAACCGAAAACCTAAACCTAAAAGTAATCCTAAACAAAAACCTAACCCTAAACCTAACCGTAACCCTAACCCTAACCCTAACCTTAACCCTAACCCAAACCCTAACCCTAACCCTAACCCAAAACCTAAACCCAACCGTAAACCTAACCCTAACCCTAAACCAAAAACTAACCCTAAATCTAACCCTAAGCCAAACCCTAACCCTAACCCTTATCCTAACCCATTCCCAAACCCTAACACTAACCCTAACCCTAACCCAAACCCTAACCCTAATCCTAACCCGAACCCAAACCCTAACCCTAAGCCTAATCCTAACCCTAATGCTAACCCTAAACCTAACTCAAAGTCAAACCCTAATTATAACCCTAACCCTAAACCAAACCCTAACCCTAACCCTCACCTT
>JAJHUQ010000040.1:5270000-5275000 GCA_035773235.1 Eospalax fontanierii | reverse complement strand
CCCCAAACTCTAACCCTATCCCTAACTCTAACCCAAACGCTAAACTATCTCTAAACCTAACCCTAACTCACACCCTCACTCTAACACTAACCCAAACCGTAACCCTAACCCTAACCCAAACCATAACCCAAATAATAACCCTAATCCTAACCCTAACACTAACCCTAAACCTTATCCTAACACTAACCCTAACCCTAACCCTAACCCTAATTCTAACCCTAACCCTAACCCTAACCCTAACCCTAACCCAAACCGAAACCCTAATCTTAACACAAACCCTAACACTAATCCTAACCCTAAACCTAACCCTAACCCAAACCCTAACCCTAAACCTAACCCTAACCCAAACCCTAACCCTAACCCTAACCCTAACCCTAACCCTAACCCTAACCCAAACCCTAACCCTAACCCTAATCCTAACCCTAATGCTAACCCTAATCCTAACCCTAACACTAACCCTAGTCCTAACCCTAACCCTAACCCAAACCCTTACACTAACCCTAAGCCTAACCCTAACCCTAAATCAAACCCTAACCCTAACCCTAACCCTAACCCGAACCCAAACCCTAACCCTAACCCTAACCCTAACTGAAATACTTATGCTAAACCTAACCCTAACCCTAATGCTAACCCTAAACCTAATTCAAACTCAAACCCTAACCCTAATCCTAACCCTAAACCTAGCCTTAACCCTTAACCAAACCCAAACTCTAAACATAACTCTAATCGGAACCCTAACCCTAACCCTAATCCTAACCCTAACCCTAACCATAAATCTAATTCAAAACCTCACACTAACCCTAACTCTAACCCAAAGCCTAACCTAACCCTAACTCTAAACCAAACCCAAACCGTAACCCTAACACTAACTCTAACCCAAACCCTAACCTAACCCTAAACCTGCCCCTAACTCAAACCCTAACTCTAACACTAACCCAAACCATAACCCAAATAATAACCCTAATCCTAACCCTAACCTTAACCGTCATCCTTATCCTAACCCTAACCCTAAACCTAATTCTAAACCTAACCCTAACCCTAACCCTAACCCTAACACAAACCCAAACCCTAATTTTAACACAAACCCTAACTCTAATCCTAACTCCAACCCTAAACCTAACCCAAACCCTAACCATAAAACTAACCCTAACCCAAACCCTAACCCTAACCCTAACCCTAACCCAAACCCGAACCCTAACCCGAACCCTAACCCTAATCCTAACTCCAACCCTAAACCTAACCCAAACCCTAACCATAAAACTAACCCTAACCCAAACCCTAACCCTAACCCTAACCCTAACCCTAACCCAAACCCGAACCCTAACCCTAATCCTAACCCTAATGCTAACCCTAAACCTAACCGTAACACTAACCCTAGTCCTAACCCTAACTCTAACCCAAACCCTAACACTAACCCTAACCCTAACCCTAACCCTAAATCAAACCCTAAACCTAACCCTAACAATAACCTTAACCCTAACCCTAACCCTAACTGAAACACTAATCCTAAACCTAACCCTAACCCTAATGCTAACCAAAAACCTAATTCAAACTCAAACCCTAACCCTAATCCTAACCCGAACCCAGACCCTAACCCTAACCCTAAACCTAGCCCAAAACATAACCCAAACCGAAACCCTAACCCTATCCCGAACCCTAACCCTAAACTGTAACCCTAACATTTACCCTAAACATAACCCAAACCTAAACCCAAACCCTAACCCTAATCCTAACCCTAACACTAACCCTAATCCTAGTCCTAACCCTAACCCTAACCCTAACCCTAATCTTAACCCTTACCCAAACCCAAACTCTAAACCTAACGCTACTCGGAACCCTAACCCTAACCCTAACCCTAACCCTAACCCTAACCATAACCCTAACCCTAACCCTAACAGAAATACTTATCCTAAACCCTAACCCAAAACCTAATCCTAACCCTAACCCTAACACTAAACTTAAGCGAAAACCTAAACCCTAACCCTAATCCTAACCCTAACCCTAACCCTAAAACAAAACCTAACCGTAAACGTAATTTAACCCAAACCCTAAACCTAACCCTAAACCAAACCCTAATCTTAACACAAACCCTAACCCTAATCCTAACCCTAACCGTAACCCTAACTCAAATGTTAACCCTAACCCTAACCCTAACCCAAACCCTAACCCTAACCCTAACCCTAAGCCAAACCCAAACCCTAACCCTAACCCTAATCCTAAAACTAATGCTAACCCTAAACCTAACCCTAACCCTAGTCGTAACCCTAACCCTAACCCAAACCCTAACACTAACCCTAACTCTAACCCTAACCCTACATCAAACCCTAAACCTAACCCTAACCCTAACCTTAACCTAACCCTAACCCTAACTGAAACACTAATACTAAACCTAACCCTAACCCTAATGCTAACCCTAAACCTAATTCAAACTCAAACCCTAACCCTAATCCTAACCTGAACCCAAACCCTAACCCTAACCCTAAACCTAACCCAAAATATAACCCAAACCGAAACACTAACCCTAACCCTAAACCTAACCCTGAACCCTAACCCTAACACTTACCATAACCATAACCCAAACCTAAACACAAACCCTAACCCTAATCCTAACCTTAAACCTAACCCTAATCCTAGTCCTATCCCTAACCCTAACCGTAACGCTAACCCTAAACTTAACCCATACCCAAACCCAAACTCTAAACCTAACTCTAATCTGAACCCTAACCCTAACCCTAATCCTAACCCTAACCCTAACCATAACCCTAATCCAACACCTCACCCTAACCCTAACTCTAACCCAAACCCTAACCTAAACCTAACTCTAAACCAAACCCAAACCGTAACCCTAAACCTAACCCAAACCATAACCCAAATAATAACCCTAATCCTAACCCTAACACTAACCCTCATCCTTATCCTAACCCTAACCCTAACCCTAACCCTAATTCTAACACTAACCTAACCCTAACCCTAACCCTAACCCTAACCCTAACCCTAACCCAAACCCAAACCCTAATCTTAACACAAACCCTAAACCTAATCCTAACCCTAACCCTAACCCTAACCCAAACCCTAAACCTAACCCTAACCCTAACCCAAACCCCAAACCTAACGCTTACCCTAACCCAAACCCTAACCCTAACCCTAATCCTAACCCTAATGCTAACCCTAAACCTAAACCTAACTCTAACCCTATTCCTAACCCTAACCCTAACCCAAACTCTAACAATAACCCTAACCCTAACCCTAAATCAAACCCTAAACCTAAACCCAAACCTAACCCGAACCCAAACCCTAACCCTAACCCTAACCCTAACTGAAACACTAATCCTAAACCTAACCCGAACCCTAATGCTAACCCTAAACCTAATTCAAACTCAAACCCTAACCCTAACCCTAACCCTAACCCTAACCCTAACCCTAATCCTAACCCTAAACCTAACCTTAACCCTTAACCAAACCCAAACTCTAAACATAACTCTAATCGGAACCCTAACCCTACCCCTAATCCTCACCCTCACCCTAACCATAAATCTACTTCAAAACCCCCCCCAACCCCTAACTCTACCCCTAACCCTAACCCTTACCCTAACCCTAACCCTAACCCTAACCCTAAATCAAACCCTAACCCTATCCCTAACCCTAACCCGAACCCAAACCCTAACCCTAACCCTAACCCTAACTGAAACACTAATCCTAAACCTAACCCTAACCCTAATGCTAACCCTAAACCTAATTCAAACTCAAACCCTAACCCTATTCCTAACCCGAACCCAAACACTAACCCTAACACTAAACCTAACCAAAAACATAACCCAAACCGAAACCCTAACCCTAAATCTAACCCTAACCCTAAACCCTAACCCTAACACTAACCCTAATATTAAACCAAACCTAAACACAAACCCTAACCCTAATCCTAACCCTAACCGTAACCCTAATCCTAGTCCTTACCCTAACCCTAACACTAACACTAACCTTAAGCCTTACCCAAACACGAACTCTAAACCTAACTCTAATCGGAACCCTAACCCTAACCCTAATCCTACCTCTAACCCTAACCATAACCCTAATCCAACACCTCACCCGAATCCTAACTCTAACCCAAACCCTAACCTAACCCTAACTGTAAACCAAACGCAAACCCTAACCCTAACCCTAACTCTAACCCAAACTCTAACCTAACCCTAAACCTAACCCTAACTCAAACCCTAACTCTAACACTAAACCAAACCCTAACACTAACACTAACCCAAACCACAACCCAAATAATAACCCTAATCCTAACCCTAACCCTAACCCTCATACTTATCCTAACCCTAACCCTAACCCTAACCCTAATATTAACACTAATTCTAATCCTAACCCTAACCCTAACCCAAAACCTAACCCTAACCCTAACCCTAACCCTAATCTTAACAATAACCCTAACCTTAACACTAACCCAGATTCAAACCTAACCCTAACCCTAACCCTAACCCTAACCCAAACCCTAACCGTAACCCTAATTCTAACCCTAATGCTAAACCTAAACCTAACTCAAACTCAAACCCTAACCCTAAGCCTAACCCTAACCCAAACGCTAACCCTAACCCTAACCCCAACCCTAACTAAAACCCTAACACTAACCCAACCCGATCGCAAACCCTAAGCCTAACCCGAAACTTAACCGAAAACCTAAACCTAATGTAATCATAAACCAAACCCTAACCCTAAACCTAACCGTAACCCTAACCCTAACCCTAACCTTAACCCTAACCCAAACCCTAACCCTAACCCTAACCCAAAACCTAAACCCAACCGTAAACCTAACCCTAACCCTAAACCAAAAACTAACCCTAAATCTAACCCTAAGCCAAACCCTAACCCTAACCCTTATCCTAACCCATTCCCAAACCCTAACACTAACCCTAACCCTAACCCAAACCCTAACCCTAACCCTAACCCGAACCCAAACCCAAACCCTAAGCCTAATCCTAACCCTAATGCTAACCCTAAAC
>JAJHUQ010000040.1:5245000-5247500 GCA_035773235.1 Eospalax fontanierii | reverse complement strand
CCAAATAATAACAATAATCCTAACCCTAACCTTAACCCTCATCCTTATCCTAACCCTAACCCTAAACCTAATTCTAAACCTAACCCTAACCCTAACCCTAACCCTAACCCTAACACAAACCCAAACCCTAATTTTAACACAAACCCTAACCCTAATCCTAACTCCAAACCTAAACCTAACCCAAACCCTAAACATAACCCTAACCCTAACCCAAAACATAACCCTAACCCTAACCCTAACCCTAACCCTAACCCTAACCCTAACCCAAACCCTAACCCTAACCCTAATCCTAACCCTAATGCTAACCCTAAACCTAACCCTAACACTAACCCTTATCCTAACCCTAACCCTAACTCAAACCCTAACACTAACCCTAACCCTAACCCTAACCCTAAAGCAAACCCTAAATCTAACCCTAACCCTAACCTTAACCCTAACCCTAACCGTAATTGAAACACTAATCCTAAACCTAACCCTAACCCTAATGCTAAACCTAAAACTAATTCAAACTCAAACCCTAACCCTAATCCTAACCCGAACCCAAACCCTAACCCTAACCCTAAACCTAGCCCAAAACATAACCCAAACCGAAACCCTAACCCTAACCCTAACCCTAATCCTAAACTGTAACCCTAACACTTACCCTAATCATAACCCCAACCTAAACCCAAACCCCAACCCTAATCCTAACCCTAACCCTAACCCTAATCCTAGTTCTAACCCTAACCCTAACCCTAACCCTAACCCTAACCCTAACGGTAACCGTAACCCAAACCCAAACTCTAAACCTAACTCTAATCGGAACCCTAACCCTAACCCTAACCCTAACGCTAACCCTAACCATAACCCTAACCCTAACCGTAAAGCTAAACCTAACTATAACCCTAACCCTAACCCTAAACCTAACCAAACCTAAACCCTAACCCAAACCCTAATCCTAACTCTAACCCTAACACTAAACCTAACCGAAAACCTAAACCCTAAACCTAATCCTAACCCTAACTGTAACCCTAAAACAAAACCTAACCTTAAACGTAACTTTAACCCAAACCCTAACCCTAACCCTAAACCAAACCCTAATCTTAACACAAAACCTAACCCTAATCCTAACCCTAACCGTAACCCTAACTCAAACCTTAACCCTAACCCTAACCCTAACCCAAACCCTAACCCTAACCCTAACCCTAAACCAAACCCAAACCCTAACACTAGCCCTAACCCTAACCCTAACCCTAAATCAAACCCTAAACCTAACCCTAACCCAAACCTTAACCTAACATTAACCCTAACTGAAACACTAATCCTAAACCTAACACTAACCCTAATGTTAACCCTAAAACTCATTCAAACTCAAACCCTAACCCTAATCCTAACCCGAACCCAAACCCTAACCCTAACCCTAAACCTAACCCAAAATATAACCCAAACCGAAACCCTAACCCTAACCCTAACCCTAACCCTAACCATAACCCAAACCTAAACACAAACCCTAACCCTAAACCTAACCCTAATCCTAGTCCTATCCCTAACCCTAACCGTAACCCTAACCTTAAACCTTACCCAAACCCAAACTCTAAACCTAACTCTAATCGGAACCCTAACCCTAACCCTAATCCTAACCCTAACCCTAACCATAACCCTAATGCAACACCTCACTCTAACCTTAACTCTAACCCAAACCCTAACCTAAACCTAACTCTAAACCAAACCCAAACCCTAACCCTAACCCTAAGTCTAACCCAAACCCTAACCTAACCCTAAAACTAAACCTAACTCAAACCCTCACTCTAACACTAACCCAAACCGTAACCCTAACCCTAACCCAAACCATAACCCAAATAATAACCCTAATCCTAACCCTAACACTAACCCTCATCCTTATCCTAACCCTAACCCTAACCCAAACCCAAACCCTAATCTTAACACAAACCCTAACCCTAATCCTAACCCTAACCCAAACCCTAACCCTAACCCTAACCCTAACCCTAATCCTAACACAAACCCAAAACCTAATTTTAACACAAACCCTAACACTAATCCTAACTCCAACCCTAAACCTAACCCAAACCCTAACCCTAACCCTAACGCTAACCCTAACACAAACCCTAAACCTAACCCTACCCCTAAGCCTAACCCTAGCCCTAACCCTAACCCTAGCCCTAACCCTAAATCAAACCCTAACCCTATCCCTAACCCTAACCCGAAACCAAACCCTAACCCTAACCCTAATCCTAACTGAAACACTAATCCTAAACCTAACCCTAACCCTAATGCTAACCCTAAATCTAATTCAAACTCAAACCCTAACCCTATTCCTAACCCGAACCCAAACACTAACCCTAACCCTAAACCTAACCAAAAACATAACCCAAACCGAAACCCTAACCCTAAATCTAACCCTAACCCTAAACCCTAACCCTAACACTAACCCTAATATTAAACCAAACCTAAACACAAACCCTAACCCTAATCCTAACCCTAACCGTAACCCTAATCCTAG
>JAJHUQ010000040.1:5230000-5237500 GCA_035773235.1 Eospalax fontanierii | reverse complement strand
AACCCTAAACCTAACCCTAACCCTAACCTTAACCCTAACCCTAACCCTAACTGAAACACTAATCCTAAACCTAACCCTAACCCTAATGCTAAACCTAAACCTAATTCAAACTCAAACCCTAACCCTAATCCTAACCCAAACCGAAACCCTAACCCAAACCCTAACCCTAATCCTAAACTGTAACCCTAACACTTACCCTAATCATAACCCAAACCTAAACCCAAACCCCAACCCTAATCCTAACCCTAACCCTAACCCTAATCCTAGTTCTAACCCTAACCCTAACCCTAACCCTAACCCTAACCCTAACCTTAACCGTAACCCAAACCCAAACTCTAAACCTAACTCTAATCGGAACCCTAACCCTAACCCTAAGCCTAACGCTAACCCTAACCATAACCCTAACCCTAACCGTAAAGCTAAACCTAACCATAACCCTAACCCTAACCCTAAACCTAAGCAAACCTAAACCCTAACCCAAACCCTAATCCTAACCCTAACCCTAACACTAAACCTAACCGAAAACCTAAACCCTAAACCTAATCCTAACCCTAACTGTAACCCTAAAACAAAACCTAACCTTAAACGTAACTTTAACCCTAACCCTAACCCTAACCCTAAACCAAACCCTAATCTTAACACAAACCCTAACCCTAATCCTAACCCTAACCGTAACCCTAACTCAAACCTTAACCCTAACCCTAACCCTAACCCAAACCCTAACCCTAACCCTAACCCTAAACCAAACCCAAACCCTAACACTAACCCTAACCCTAACCCTAACCCTAAATCAAACCCTAAACCTAACCCTAACCCAAACCTTAACCTAACATTAACCCTAACTGAAACACTAATCCTAAACCTAACCCTAACCCTAATGCTAACCCTAAAACTAATTCAAACTCAAACCCTAACCCTAATCCTAACCCGAACCCAAACCCTAACCCTAACCCGAAACCTAACCCAAAATATAACCCAAACCGAAACCCTAACCCTAACCCTAACCATAACCCAAACCTAAACACAAACCCTAACCCTAAACCTAACCCTAATCCTAGTCCTATCCCTAACCCTAACCGTAACCCTAACCTTAACCCTTACCCAAACCCTAATTCTAACCCTAACCCTAACCCTAACCCTATTCCTAACCCTAACCCTAACCATAACCCTAATGCAACACCTCACTCTAACCCTAACTCTAACCCAAACCCTAACCTAAACCTAACTCTAAACCAAACCCAAACCCCAACCCTAACCCTAAGTCTAACCCAAACCCTAACCTAACCCTAAAACTAACCCTAACTCAAACCCTCACTCTAACACTAACCCAAACCGTAACCCTAACCCTAACCCAAATAATAACCCTAATCCTAACCCTAACACTAACCCTCATCCTTATCCTAACCCTAACCCTAACCCAAACCCAAACCCTAATCTTAACACAAACCCTAACCCTAATCCTAACCCTAACCCAAACCCTAACCCTAACCCTAACCCTAACCCTAATCCTAACACAAACCCAAAACCTAATTTTAACACAAACCCTAACACTAATCCTAACTCCAACCCTAAACCTAACCCAAACCCTAACCCTAACCCTAACCCTAACACAAACCCTAAACCTAACCCTAACCCTAACCCTAACCCTAAACCTAACCCTAACCCTAAATCAAACCCTAACCCTATCCCTAACCCTAACCCGAACCCAAACCCTAACCCTAACCCTAACCCTAACTGAAACACTAATCCTAAACCTAACCCTAACCCTAATGCTAACCCTAAACCTAATTCAAACTCAAACCCTAACCCTATTCCTAACCCGAACCCAAACACTAACCCTAACCCTAAACCTAAACAAAAACATAACCCAAACCGAAACCCTAACCCTAAATCTAACCCTAACCCTAAACCCTAACCCTAACACTAACCCTAATATTAAACCAAACCTAAACACAAACCTAACCCTAATCCTAACCCTAACCGTAACCCTAATCCTAGTCCTAACCCTAACCCTAACACTAACACTAACCTTAAGCCTTACACAAACACGAACTCTAAACCTAACTCTAATCGGAACCCTAACCCTAACCCTAATCCTACCTCTAACCCTAACCATAACCCTAATCCAACGCCTCACCCGAATCCTAACTCTAACGCAAACCCTAACCTAACCCTAACTGTAAAGCAAACGCAAACCCTAACCCTAACCCTAACTCTAACCCAAACTCTAACCTAACCCTAAACCTAACCCTAACTCAAACCCTAACTCTAACACTAAACCAAACCCTAACACTAACCCTAACCCAAACCAAAACCCAAATAATAACCCTAATCCTAACCCTAACCCTAACCCTCATCCTTATCCTAACCCTAACCCTAACCTTAACCCTAATATTAACACTAATTCTAATCCTAACCCTAACCCTAACCCAAAACCTAACCCTAACCCTAAACCTAACCCTAATCTTAACAATAACCCTAACCTTAACACTAACCCAGATTCAAACCTAACCCTAACCCAAACCCTAACCCTAACCCTAACCCTAACCCAAACCCTAACCGTAACCCTAATTCTAACCCTAATGCTTAACCTAAACCTAACTCAAACTCAAACCCTAACCCTAAGCCTAACCCTAACCCAAACGCTAACCCTAACCCTAACCCTAACCCTAACTAAAACCCTAACACTAACCCAACCCGATCGCAAACCCTAAGCCTAACCCGAAACTTAACCGAAAACCTAAACCTAAATGTAATCCTAAACCAAACCCTAACCCTAAACCTAACCGTAACCCTAACCCTAACCCTAACCTTAACCCTAACCCAAACCCTAACCCTAACCCTAACCCAAAACCTAAACCCAACCGTAAACCTAACCCTAACCCTAAACCAAAAACTAACCCTAAATCTAACCCTAAGCCAAACCCTAACCCTAACCCTTATCCTAACCCATTCCCAAACCCTAACACTAACCCTAACCCTAACCCAAACCCTAACCCTAACCCTAACCCGAACCCAAACCCAAACCCTAACCCTAATCCTAACCCTAATGCTAACCCTAAACCTAACTCAAAGTCAAACCCTAATTATAACCCTAACCCTAAACCTAACCCTAACCCTACCCCTCACCTTAACCCTAACCCTAACCCTAACCCTAACCCTAACCATAACACTAACCCTAATTTTAACTAAAACCCAAACCCTAACGCTAACCCAAACCCAAACCCTAATCTTAACACAAACCCTAACCCTAATCCTAACCCTAACCCTAACCCTAACCCTAAGCCTAACCCTAACTCTAACTCTAACCCAAACCCTAACCTAAACCTAACTCTAAACCAAACCCAAACTCTAACCCTAACCCTAACTCTAACCCCAACCCTAAACTATCTCTAAACCTCACCCTAACTCAAACCCTCACTCTACCACTACCCCACACCGTAACCCTAACCCTAACCCAAACCATAACCCAAATAATAACCCTAATCCTAACCCTAGCACTAACCCTAAACCTTATCCTAACACTAACCCTAACCCTAACCCTAACCCTAATTCTAACCCTAACCCTAACCCTAACCCTAACCCAAACCGAAACCCTAATCTTAACACAAACCCTAACACTAATCCTAACCCTAAACCTAATCCTAACCCAAACCCTAACCCTAAACCTAACCCTAACCCAAACCCTAACCCTAACCCTAACCCTAACCCTAACCCTAACCCTAACCCAAACCCTAACCCTAACCCTAATCCTAACCCTAATGCTAACCCTAATCCTAACCCTAACACTAACCCTAGTCCTAACGCTAACCCTAACCCAAACCCTTACACTAACCCTAAGCCTAACCCTAACCCTAAATCAAACCCTAACCCTAACCCTAACCCTAACCCGAACCCAAACCCTAACCCTAACCCTAACCCTAACTGAAATACTTATGCTAAACCTAACCCTAACCCTAATGCTAACCCTAAACCTAATTCAAACTCAAACCCTAACCCTAATCCTAACCCTAAACCTAACCTTAACCCTTAACCAAACCCAAACTCTAAACATAACTCTAATCGGAACCCTAACCCTAACCCTAATCCTAACCCTAACCCTAACCATAAATCTAATTCAAAACCTCACACTAACCCTAACTCTAACCCAAAGCCTAACCTAACCCTAACTCTAAACCAAACCCAAACCGTAACCCTAACACTAACTCTAACCCAAACCCTAACCTAACCCTAAACCTGACCCTAACTCAAACCCTAACTCTAACACTAACCCAAACCATAACCCAAATAATAACCCTAATCCTAACCCTAACCTTAACCCTCATCCTTATCCTAACCCTAACCCTAAACCTAATTCTAAACCTAACCCTAACCCTAACCCTAACCCTAACACAAACCCAAACCCTAATTTTAACACAAACCCTAACCCTGATCCTAACTCCAACCCTAAACCTAACCCAAACCCTAAACATAACCCTAACCCTAACCCAAAACATAACCCTAACCCTAACCCTAACCCTAACCCTAACCCTAACCCTAACCCTAACCCAAACCCTAACCCTAACCCTAATCCTAACCCTAATGCTAACCCTAAACCTAACCCTAACACTAACCCTAGTCCTAACCCTAACCCTAACTCAAACCCTAACACTAACCCTAACCCTAACCCCAACCCTAAAGCAAACCCTAAACCTAACCCTAACCCTAACCTTAACCCTAACCCTAACCCTAACTGAAACACTAATCCTAAACCTAACCCTAACCCTAATGCTAAACCTAAACCTAATTCAAACTCAAACCCTAACCCTAATCCTAACCCGAACCCAAACCCTAACCCTAACCCTAAACCTAGCCCAAAACATAACCCAAACCGAAACCCTAACCCTAACCCTAACCCTAATCCTAAACCGTAACCCTAACACTTACCCTAATCATAACCCAAACCTAAACCCAAACCCCAACCCTAATCCTAACCCTAACCCTAACCCTAATCCTAGTTCTAACCCTAACCCTAACCCTAACCCTAACCCTAACCCTAACCTTAACCGTAACCCAAACCCAAACTCTAAACCTAACTCTAATCGGAACCCTAACCCTAACCCTAAACCTAACGCTAACCCTAACCATAACCCTAACCCTAACCGTAAAGCTAAACCTAACCATAACCCTTACCCTAACCCTAAACCTAACCAAACCTAAACCCTAAACCAAACCCTAATCCTAACCCTAACCCTAACACTAAACCTAACCGAAAACCTAAACCCTAAACCTAATCCTAACCCTAACTGTAACCCTAAAACAAAACCTAACCTTAAACGTAACTTTAACCCAAACCCTAACCCTAACCCTAAACCAAACCCTAATCTTAACACAAACCCTAACCCTAATCCTAACCCTAACCCTAACCCTAACCCTAATCCTAACCCTAACCCTAACTCTAACCCAAACCCTAACCTAAACCTAACTCTAAACCAAACCCAAACTCTAACCCTAACCCTAACTCTAACCCAAACCCTAAACTATCTCTAAACCTAACCCTAACTCAAACCCTCACTCTAACACTAACCCAAACCGTAACCCTAACCCTAACCCAAACCATAACCCAAATAATAACCCTAATCCTAACCCTAACACTAACCCTAAACCTTATCCTAACACTAACCCTAACCCTAACCCTAACCCTAATTCTAACCCTAACCCTAACCCTAACCCTAACCCTAACCCAAACCGAAACCCTAATCTTAACACAAACCCTAACACTAATCCTAACCCTAAACCTAACCCTAACCCAAACCCTAACCCTAAACCTAACCCTAAACCAAACCCTAACCCTAACCCAAACCCTACCCCTAACCCTAACCCTAACCCAAACCCTAACCCTAACCCTAATCCTAACCCTAATGCTAACCCTAATCCTAACCCTAAAACTAACCCTAGTCCTAACCCTAACCCTAACCCTAACCCAAACCCAAACCCTAACCCTAACCCTAATCCTAAAACTAATGCTAACCCTAAACCTAACCCTAACCCTAGTCGTAACCCTAACCCTAACCCAAACCCTAACACTAACCCTAACCCTAACCCTAAATCAAACCCTAAACCTAACCCTAACCCTAACCTTAACCTAACCCTAACCCTAACTGAAACACTAATCCTAAACCTAACCCTAACCCTAATGCTAACCCTAAACCTAATTCAAACTCAAACCCTAACCCTAATCCTAACCCGAACCCAAACCCTAACCCTAACCCTAAACCTAACCCAAAATATAACCGAAACCGAAACCCTAACCCTAACCCTAAACCTAACCCTAAACCCTAACACTTACCCTAACCATAACCCAAACCTAAACACAAACCCTAACCCTAATCCTAACCCTAAACCTAAACCTAACCCTAATCCTAGTCCTATCCCTAACCCTAACCGTAACCCTAACCCTATCCTTAACGCTTACCCAAACCCAAACTCTAAACTTAACTCTAATCGGAACCCTAACCCTAACCCTAATCCTAACCCTAACCCTAACCATAACCCTAATCCAACACCTCACCCTAACTCTAACTCTAACCCAAACCCTAACCTAAACCTAACTCTAAACCAAACCCAAACTCTAACCCTAACCCTAACTCTAACCCAAACCCTAAACTATCTCTAAACCTAACCCTAACTCAAACCTTCACTCTAACACTAACCCAAACCGTAACCCTAACCCTAACCCAAACCATAACCCAAATAATAACCCTAATCCTAACCCTAACACTAACCCTAAACCTTACCCTAACACTAACCCTAAACCTAACCCTAACCCTAATTCTAACCCTAACCCTAACCCTAACCCTAACCCTAACCCAAACCGAAACCCTAATCTTAACACAAACCCTAACACTAATCCTAACCCTAAACCTAACCCTAACCCAAACCCTAACCCTAACCCAAACCCTAACCCTAACCCTAACCCTAACCCTAACCCTAACCCTAACCCAAACCCTAACCCTAACCCTAATCCTAACCCTAATGCTAACCCTAATCCTAACCCTAACACTAACCCTAGTCCTAACCCTAGCCCTAACCCAAACACTTACACTAACCCTAAGCCTAACCCTAACCCTAAATCAAACCCTAACCCTAACCCTAACCCGAACCCAAACCCTACCCCTAACCCTAACCCTAACTGAAATACTTATGCTAAACCTAACCCTAACCCTAATGCTAACCCTAAACCTAATTCAAACCCTAAGCCTAACCCGAAACTTAACCGAAAACCTAAACCTAAATGTAATCCTAAACCAAACCCTAACCCTAAACCTAACCGTAACCCTAACCCTAACCCTAACCTTAACCCTAACCCAAACCCTAACCCTAACCCTAACCCAAAACCTAAACCCAACCGTAAACCTAACCCTAACCCTAAACCAAAAACTAACCCTAAATCTAACCCTAAGCCAAACCCTAACCCTAACCCTTATCCTAACCCATTCCCAAACCCTAACACTAACCCTA
>JAJHUQ010000040.1:5205000-5227500 GCA_035773235.1 Eospalax fontanierii | reverse complement strand
CCTAACCCAAACGCTAATCCTAACCCTAACCCTAACCCTAACTAAAACCCTAACACTAACCCAACCCGATCGCAAACCCTAAGCCTAACCCGAAACTTAACCGAAAACCTAAACCTAAATGTAATCCTAAACCAAACCCTAACCCGAAACCTAACCGTAACCCTAACCCTAACCCTAACCTTAACCCTAACCCAAATCCTAACCCTAATCCTAACCCAAAACCTAAACCCAACCGTAAACCTAACCCTAACCCTAAACCAAAAACTAACCCTAAATCTAACCCTAAGCCAAACCCTAACCCTAACCCTTATCCTAACCCATTCCCAAACCCTAACACTAACCCTAACCCTAACCCAAACCCTAACCCTAACCCTAACCCGAACCCAAACCCAAACCCTAACCCTAATCCTAACCCTAATGCTAACCCTAAACCTAACTCAAAGTCAAACCCTAATTATAACCCTAACCCTAAACCAAACCCTAACCCTAACCCTCACCTTAACCCTAACCCTAACCCTAACCCTAACCCTAACCATAACACTAACCCTAATTTTAACTAAAACCCAAACCCTAACCCTAACCCAAACCCAAACCCTAATCTTAACACAAACCCTAACCCTAATCCTAACCCTAACCCTAACCCTAACCCTAAGCCTAACCCTAACTCTAACTCTAACCCAAACCCTAACCTAAACCTAACTCTAAACCAAACCCAAACTCTAACCCTAACCCTAACTCTAACCCAAACCCTAAACTATCTCTAAACCTAACCCTAACTCAAACCCTCACTCTAACACTAACCCAAACCGTAACCCTAACCCTAACCCAAACCATAACCCAAATAATAACCCTAATCCTAACCCTAACACTAACCCTAAACCTTATCCTAACACTAACCCTAACCCTAACCCTAACCCTAATTCAAACCCTAACCCTAACCCTAACCCTAACCCTAACCCAAACCGAAACCCTAATCTTAACACAAACCCTAACACTAATCCTAACCCTAAACCTAACCCTAACCCAAACCCTAACCCTAAACCTAACCCTAACCCAAACCCTAACCCTAACCCAAACCCTAACCATAACCCTAACCCTAACCCAAAACCTAAACCTAACCCTAATCCTAACCCTAATGCTAACCCTAATCCTAACCCTAAAACTAACCCTAGTCCTAACCCTAACCCTAACCCTAACCCAAACCCAAACCCTAACCCTAACCCTAATCCTAAAACTAATGCTAACCCTAAACCTAACCCTAACCCTAGTCGTAACCCTAACCCTAACCCAAACCCTAACACTAACCCTAACCCTAACCCTAAATCAAACCCTAAACCTAACCCTAACCCTAACCTTAACCTAACCCTAACCCTAACTGAAACACTAATCCTAAACCTAACCCTAACCCTAATGCTAACCCTAAACCTAATTCAAACTCAAACCCTAACCCTAATCATAACCCGAACCCAAACCCTAACCCTAAACCTAACCCAAAATATACCCGAAACCGAAACCCTAACCCTAACCCTAAACCTAACCCTAAACCCTAACACTTACCCTAACCATAACCCAAACCTAAACACAAACCCTAACCCTAATCCTAACCCTAAACCTAAACCTAACCCTAATCCTAGTCCTATCCCTAACCCTAACCGTAACCCTAACCCTATCCTTAACGCTTACCCAAACCCAAACTCTAAACTTAACTCTAATCGGAACCCTAACCCTAACCCTAATCCTAACCCTAACCCTAACCATAACCCTAATCCAACACCTCACCCTAACTCTAACTCTAACCCAAACCCTAACCTAAACCTAACTCTAAACCAAACCCAAACTCTAACCCTAACCCTAACTCTAACCCAAACCCTAAACTATCTCTAAACCTAACCCTAACTCAAACCTTCACTCTAACACTAACCCAAACCGTAACCCTAACCCTTACCCATACCATTACCCAAATAATAACCCTTTTCCTAACACTAACACTAACCCATATCCTTTTCCTAACACTACCCCTAAACCTTACCCTAACCCTAATTCTAACCCTAACCCTAACCCTAACCCTAACCCTAACCCAAACCGAAACCCTAATCTTAACACAAACCCTAACACTAATCCTAACCCTAAACCTAACCCTAACCCAAACCCTAACCCTAACCCAAACCCTAACCCTAACCCTAACCCTAACCCTAACCCTAACCCTAACCCAAACCCTAACCCTAACCCTAATCCTAACCCTAATGCTAACCCTAATCCTAACCCTAACACTAACCCTAGTCCTAACCCTAACCCTAACCCAAACACTTACACTAACCCTAAGCCTAACCCTAACCCTAAATCAAACCCTAACCCTAACCCTAACCCTAACCCGAACCCAAACCCTAACCCTAACCCTAACCCTAACTGAAATACTTATGCTAAACCTAACCCTAACCCTAATGCTAACCCTAAACCTAATTCAAACCCTAAGCCTAATCCGAAACTTAACCGAAAACCTAAACCTAAATGTAATCCTAAACCAAACCCTAACCCTAAACCTAACCGTAACCCTAACCCTAACCCTAACCTTAACCCTAACCCAAACCCTAACCCTAACCCTAACCCAAAACCTAAACCAAACCGTATACCTAACCCTAACCCTAAACCAAAAACTAACCCTAAATCTAACCCTAAGCCAAACCCTAACCCTAACCCTTATCCTAACCCATTCCCAAACCCTAACACTAACCCTAACCCTAACCCAAACCCTAACCCTAACCCGAACCCGAACCCAAACCCAAACCCTAAGCCTAATCCTAACCCTAATGCTAACCCTAAACCTAACTCAAAGTCAAACCCTAATTATAACCCTAACCCTAAACCAAACCCTAACCCTAACCCTCACCTTAACCCTAACCCTAACCCTAACCCTAACCCTAACCATAACACTAACCCTAATTTTAACTAAAACCCAAACCCTAACCCTAACCCAAACCCAAACCCTAATCTTAACACAAACAATAACCCTAATCCTAACCCTAACCCTAACCCTAACCCTAAGCCTAACCCTAACTCTAACTCTAACCCAAACCCTAACCTAAACCTAACTCTAAACCAAACCCAAACCCTAACCCTTACCCTAACTCTAACCCAAACCCTAACCTAACCCTAAACCTATCCCTAATTCAAACCCTAACTCTAACACTAACCCAAACCCTAACCCTAACCCTAACACAAACCATAACCCAAATAATAACCCTAACCCTAACCCTAACCCTAACCTTAACCCTAACCATAATTCTAACCCTAAACCGAACCCTAACCCTAACCCTAACCCTAACCCTAACCCTAACCCTAACCGAAACCCAAACCCTAATCTTAACACAAACCCTAACCCTAATCCTAACCCTAACCCTAACCCTAACCCAAACCCTAACCCTAACCCTAAACCTAAACCAAACCCTAACCCTAACCCTAACCCTAACCCTAATCCTAACCCTAATGCTAACCCTAAACCTAACCCTAACATTAACCCTCGTCCTAACCCTAACCCTAACCCTAACCCTAACCCTAACCCTAACCCTAACATTAACCCTAACCCAAACCCTAAACCTAACCTAAACCCTAACCCTAACCCTAACCCTAAACCTAATCCTAACCCTAATGCTAACCCTAAACCTAACCCTAACATTAACCCTCGTCCTAACCCTAACCCTAACCCAAACCCTTACCCTAACCCTAATCCTAACTCCAACCCTAAACCTAACCCAAACAGTAACCATAAACCTAACCCTAACCCAAACCCTAACCCTAACCCTAACCCTAACACTAACCCAAACCCGAACCCTAACCCTAATCCTAACCCTAATGTTAACCCTAAACCTAACCCTAACACTAACCCTAGTCCTAACCCTAACTCTAACCCAAACCCTAACACTAACCCTAACCCTAACCCTAACCCTAAATCAAACCCTAAACCTAACCCTAACAATAACCTTAACCCTAACCCTAACCTTAACTGAAACACTAATCCTAAACCTAACCCTAACCCTAATGCTAACCCTAAACCTAATTCAAACTCAAACCCTAACCCTAATCCTAACCCGAACCCAGACCCTAACCCTAACCCTAAACCTAGCCCAAAACATAACCCAAACCGAAACCCTAACCCTATCCCGAACCCTAACCCTAAACTGTAACCCTAACATTTACCCTAAACATAACCCAAACCTAAACCCAAACCCTAACCCTAATCCTAACCCTAACACTAACCCTAATCCTAGTCCTAACCCTAACCCTAACCCTAACCCTAATCTTAACCCTTACCCAAACCCAAACTCTAAACCTAACGCTACTCGAAACCCTAACCCTAACCCTAACCCTAACCATAACCCTAACCATAACCCTAACCCTAACCCTAACAGAAATACTTATCCTAAACCCTAACCCAAACCCTAATCCTAACCCTAACCCTAACACTAAACTTAAGCGAAAACCTAAACCCTAACCCTAATCCTAACCCTAACCCTAACCCTAAAACAAAACCTAACCGTAAACGTAACTTTAACCCAAACCCTAAACCTAACCCTAAACCAAACCCTAATCTTAACACAAACCCTAACCCTAATCCTAACCCTAACCGTAACCTAAACTCAAACGATAACCCTAACCCTAACCCTAACCCAAAACCTAACCCTAACCCTAACCCTAAGCCAAACCCAAACCCTAACCCTAACCCTAATCCTAAAACTAATGCTAACCCTAAACCTAACCCTAACCCTAGTCGTAACCCTAACCCTAACCCAAACCCTAACACTAACCCTAACCCTAACCCTAACCCTACATCAAACCCTAAACCTAACCCTAACCCTAACCTTAACCTAACCCTAACCCTAACTGAAACACTAATACTAACCCTAACCCTAACACTAACCCTAACCCTAACCCTAACCCTAACCCAAACCCTAACCCTAACCCTAATCCTAACCCTAATGCTAACCCTCATCCTAACCCTAACACTAACCCTAGTCCTAACCCTAACCCTAACCCAAACCCTTACACTAACCCTAAGCCTAACCCTAACCCTAAATCAAACCCTAACCCTAACCCTAACCCTAACCCGAACCCAAACCCTAACCCTAACCCTAACCCTAACTGAAATACTTATGCTAAACCTATCCCTAACCCTAATGCTAACCCTAAACCTAATTCAAACTCAAGCCCTAACCCTAGTCCTAACCCTAAACCTAACCTTAACCCTTAACCAAACCCAAACTCTAAACATAACTCTAATCGGAACCCTAACCCTAACCCTAATCCTAACCCTAACCCTAACCATGAATCTAATTCAAAACCTCACACTAACCCTAACTCTAACCCAAAGCCTAACCTAACCCTAACTCTAAACCAAACCCAAACCGTAACCCTAACACTAACTCTAACCCAAACCCTAACCTAACCCTAAACCTGACCCTAACTCAAACCCTAACTCTAACACTAACCCAAACCATAACCCAAATAATAACCCTAATCCTAACCCTAACCTTAACCGTCATCCTTATCCTAACCCTAACCCTAAACCTAATTCTAAACCTAAACCTAACCCTAACCCTAACCCTAACACAAACCCAAACCCTAATTTTAACACAAACCCTAACTCTAATCCTAACTCCAACACTAAACCTAACCCAAACCCTAACCCTAACCCTAACCCTAACCCAAAACATAACCCTAAAACTAACCCTAACCCTAACCCTAACCCTAACCCTAAACCTAACCCAAACCCTAACCCTAACCCTAATCCTAACCCTAATGCTAACCCTAAACCTAACCCTAACACTAACCCTAGTCCTAACCCTAACCCTAACTCAAACCCTAACACTAACCCTAACCCTAACCCTAACCCTAAAGCAAACCCTAAACCTAACCCTAACCCTAACCTTAACCCTAAACCTAACCCTAACTGAAACACTAATCCTAAACCTAACCCTAACCCTAATGCTAAACCTAAACCTAATTCAAACTCAAACCCTAACCCTAATCCTAACCCGAACCCAAACCCTAACCCTAACCCTAAACCTAGCCCAAAACATAACCCAAACCGAAACCCTAACCCAAACCCTAACCCTAATCCTAAACTGTAACCCTAACACTTACCCTAATCATAACCCCAACCTAAACCCAAACCCCAACCCTAATCCTAACCCTAACCCTAACCCTAATCCTAGTTCTAACCCTAACCCTAACCCTAACCCTAACCCTAACCCTAACCCTAACCCTAACCTTAACCGTAACCCAAACCCAAACTCTAAACCTAACTCTAATGAACCCTAACCCTAACCCTAACCCTAACGCTAACCCTAACCATAACCCTAACCCTAACCGTAAAGCTAAACCTAACCATAACCCTAACCCTAACCCTAAACCTAACCAAACCTAAACCCTAACCCAAACCCTAATCCTAACCCTAACCCTAACACTAAACCTAACCGAAAACCTAAACCCTAAACCTAATCCTAACCCTAACTGTAACCCTAAAACAAAACCTAACCTTAAACGTAACTTTAACCCAAACCCTAACCCTAACCCTAAACCAAACCCTAATCTTAACACAAACCCTAACCCTAATCCTAACCCTAACCGTAACCCTAACTCAAACCTTAACCCTAACCCTAACCCTAACCCAAACCCTAACCCTAACCCTAACCCTAAACCAAACCCAAACCCTAACACTAACCCTAACCCTAACCCTAACCCTAAATCAAACCCTAAACCTAACCCTAACCCAAACCTTAACCTAACATTAACCCTAACTGAAACACTAATCCTAAAGCTAACCCTAACCCTAATGCTAACCCTAAAACTAATTCAAACTCAAACCCTAACCCTAATCCTAACCCGAACCCAAACCCTAACGCTAACCCGAAACCTAACCCAAAATATAACCCAAACCGAAACCCTAACCCTAACCCTAACCATAACCCAAACCTAAACACAAACCCTAACCCTAAACCTAACCCTAATCCTAGTCCTAGCCCTAACCCTAACCGTAACCCTAACCTTAACCCTTACCCAAACCCAAACTCTAAACCTAACTCTAATCGGAACTCTAACCCTAACCCTAATCCTAACCCTAACCCTAACCATAACCCTAATGCAACACCTCACTCTAACCCTAACTCTAACCCAAACCCTAACCTAAACCTAACTCTAAACCAAACCCAAACCCCAACCCTAACCCTAAGTCTAACCCAAACCCTAACCTAACCCTAAAACTAACCCTAACTCAAACCCTCACTCTAACACTAACCCAAACCGTAACCCTAACCCTAACCCAAATAATAACCCTAATCCTAACCCTAACACTAACCCTCATCCTTATCCTAACCCTAACCCTAACCCAAACCCAAACCCTAATCTTAACACAAACCCTAACCCTAATCCTAACCCTAACCCAAACCCTAACCCTAACCCTAACCCTAACCCTAACCCTAATCCTAACACAAACCCAAAACCTAATTTTAACACAAACCCTAACACTAATCCTAACTCCAACCCTAAACCTAACCCAAACCCTAACCCTAACCCTAACCCTAACCCTAACACAAACCCTAAACCTAACCCTAACCCTAACCCAAACCCTAACCCTAACCCTAACCCTAACTGAAACACTAATCCTAAACCTAACCCTAACCCTAATGCTAACCCTAAACCTAATTCAAACTCAAACCCTAACCCTATTCCTAACCCGAACCCAAACACTAACCCTAACCCTAAACCTAACCAAAAACATAACCCAAACCGAAACCCTAACCCTAAATCTAACCGTAACCCTAAACCCGAACCCTAACACTAACCCTAATATTAAACCAAACCTAAACACAAACCTAACCCTAATCCAAACCCTAACCGTAACCCTAATCCTAGTCCTAACCCTAACCCTAACACTAACACTAACCTTAAGCCTTACACAAACACGAACTCTAAACCTAACTCTAATCGGAACCCTAGCCCTAACCCTAATCCTACCTCTAACCCTAACCATAACCCTAATCCAACACCTCACCCGAATCCTAACTCTAACCCAAACCCTAACCTAACCCTAACTGTAAACCAAACGCAAACCCTAACCCTAACCCTAACTCTAACCCAAACTCTAACCTAACCCTAAACCTAACCCTAACTCAAACCCTAACTCTAACACTAAACCAAACCCTAACACTAACCCTAACCCAAACCAAAACCCAAATAATAACCCTAATCCTAACCCTAACCCTAACCCTCATCCTTATCCTAACCCTAACCCTAACCTTAACCCTAATATTAACACTAATTCTAATCCTAACCCTAACCCTAACCCAAAACCTAACCCTAACCCTAAACCTAACCCTAATCTTAACAATAACCCTAACCTTAACACTAACCCAGATTCAAACCTAACCCTAACCCAAACCCTAACCCTAACCCTAACCCTAACCCAAACCCTAAACGTAACCCTAATTCTAACCCTAATGCTTAACCTAAACCTAACTCAAACTCAAACCCTAACCCTAAGCCTAACCCTAACCCAAACGCTAACCCTAACCCTAATCCTAACCCTAACTAAAACCCTAACACTAACCCAACCCGATCGCAAACCCTAAGCCTAACCCGAAACTTAACCGAAAACCTAAACCTAAATGTAATCCTAAACCAAACCCTAACCCTAAACCTAACCGTAACCCTAACCCTAACCCTAACCTTAACCCTAACCCAAACCCTAACCCTAACCCTAACCCAAAACCTAAACCCAACCGTAAACCTAACCCTAACCCTAAACCAAAAACTAACCCTAAATCTAACCCTAAGCCAAACCCTAACCCTAATCCTTATCCTAACCCATTCCCAAACCCTAACACTAACCCTAAGCCTAACCCAAACCCTAACCCTAACCCTAACCCGAACCCAAACCCAAACCCTAACCCTAATCCTAACCCTAATGCTAACCCTAAACCTAACTCAAAGTCAAACCCTAATTATAACCCTAACCCTAAACCAAACCCTAACCCTAACCCTCACCTTAACCCTAACCCTAACCCTAACCCTAACCCTAACCATAACACTAACCCTAATTTTAACTAAAACCCAAACCCTAACCCTAACCCAAACCCAAACCCTAATCTTAACACAAACCCTAACCCTAATCCTAACCCTAACCCTAACCCTAACCCTAAGCCTAACCCTAACTCTAACTCTAACCCAAACCCTATCCTGATCCTAACTCTTAACCAAACCCAATCTCTAACCCTAACCCTAACTCTAACCCAAACCCTAATCTATCTCTAAACCTAACCCTACCTCAAACCCTCACTCTAACACTAACCCAAACCGTAACCCTAACCCTAACCCAAACCATAACCCAAATAATAACCCTAATCCTAACCCTAACACTAACCCTAAACCTTATCCTAACACTAACCCTAACCCTAACCCTAAACCTAATTCTAACCCTAACCCTAACCCTAACCCTAACCCAAACCGAAACCCTAATCTTAACACAAACCCTAACACTAATCCTAACCCTAAACCTAACCCTAACCCAAACCCTAACCCTAAACCTAACCCTAACCCAAACCCTAACCCTAACCCTAACCCTAACCCTAACCCTAACCCTAACCCTAACCCTAACCCAAACCCTAACCCTAACCCTAATCCTAACCCTAATGCTAACCCTAATCCTAACCCTAACACTAACCCTAGTCCTAACCCTAACCCTAACCCAAACCCTTACACTAACCCTAAGCCTAACCCTAACCCTAAATCAAACCCTAACCCTAACCCTAACCCTAACCCGAACCCAAACCCTAACCCTAACCCTAACCCTAACTGAAATACTTATGCTAAACCTTACCCTAACCCTAATGCTAACCCTAAACCTAATTCAAACTCAAACCCTAACCCTAATCCTAACCCTAAACCTAACCTTAACCCTTAACCAAACCCAAACTCTAAACATAACTCTAATCGGAACCCTAACCCTAACCCTAATCCTAACCCTAACCCTAACCATAAATCTAATTCAAAACCTCACACTAACCCTAACTCTAACCCAAAGCCTAACCTAACCCTAACTCTAAACCAAACCCAAACCGTAACCCTAACTCTAACTCTAACCCAAACCCTAACCTAACCCTAAACCTGACCCTAACTCAAACCCTAACTCTAACACTAACCCAAACCATAAAACAAATAATAACCCTAATCCTAACCCTAACCTTAACCCTCATCCTTATCCTAACCCTAACCCTAAACCTAATTCTAAACCTAACCCTAACCCTAACCCTAACCCTAACACAAACCCAAACACTAATTTTAACACAAACCCTAACCCTAATCCTAACTCCAACCCTAAACCTAACCCAAACCCTAAACATAACCCTAACCCTAACCCAAAACATAACCCTAACCCTAACCCTAACCCTAACCCTAACCCTAACCCTAACCCAAACCCTAACCCTAACCCTAATCCTAACCCTAATGCTAACCCTAAACCTAACCCTAACACTAACCCTAGTCCTAACCCTAAACCTAACTCAAACCCTAACACTAACCCTAACCCTAACCCTAACCCTAAAGCAAACCCTAAACCTAACCCTAACCCTAACCTTAACCCTAACCCTAACCCTAACTGAAACACTAATCCTAAACCTAACCCTAACCCTAATGCTAAACCTAAACCTAATTCAAACTCAAACCCTAACCCTAATCCGAACCCGAACCCAAACCCTAACCCTAACCCTAAACCTAGCCCAAAACATAACCCAAACCGAAACCCTAACCCTAACCCTAACCCTAATCCTAAACTGTAACCCTAACACTTACCCTAATCATAACCCAAACCTAAACCCAAACCCCAACCCTAATCCTAACCCTAACCCTAACCCTAATCCTAGTTCTAACCCTAACCCTAACCCTAACCCTAACCCTAACCCTAACCTTAACCGTAACCCAAACCCAAACTCTAAACCTAACTCTAATCGGAACCCTAACCCTAACCCTAAACCTAACGCTAACCCTAACCATAACCCTAACCCTAACCGTAAAACTAAACCTAACCATAACCCTTACCCTAACCCTAAACCTAACCAAACCTAAACCCTAACCCAAACCCTAATCCTAACCCTAACCCTAACACTAAACCTAACCGAAAACCTAAACCCTAAACCTAATCCTAACCCTAACTGTAACCCTAAAACAAAACCTAACCTTAAACGTAACTTTAACCCAAACCCTAACCCTAACCCTAAACCAAACCCTAATCTTAACACAAACCCTAACCCTAATCCTAAACCAAACCGTAACCCTAACTCAAACCTTAACCCTAACCCTAACCCTAACCCAAACCCTAACCCTAACCCTAACCCTAAACCAAACCCAAAACCTAACACTAACCCTAACCCTAACCCTAACCCTAAATCAAACCCTAAACCTAACCCTAACCCAAACCTTAACCTAACATTAACCCTAACTGAAACACTAATCCTAAACCTAACCCTAACCCTAATGCTAACCCTAAAACTAATTCAAACTCAAACCCTAACCCTAATCCTAACCCCAACCCAAACCCTAACCCTAACCCTAAACCTAACCCAAAATATAACCCAAACCGAAACCCTAACCCTAACCCTAACCCTAACCCTAACCATAACCCAAACCTAAACACAAACCCTAACCCTAAACCTAACCCTAATCCAAGTCCTATCCCTAACCCTAACCGTAACCCTAACCTTAACCCTTACCCAAACCCAAACTCTAAACCTAACTCTAATCGGAACCCTAACCCTAACCCTAATCCTAACCCTAACCCTAACCATAACCCTAATGCAACACCTCACTCTAACCCTAACTCTAACCCAAACCCTAACCTAAACCTAACTCTAAACCAAACCGAAACCCTAACCCTAACCCTAAGTCTAACTCAAACCCTAAACTAACCCTAAAACTAACCCTAACTCAAACCCTCACTCTAACACTAACCCAAACCGTAACCCTAACCCTAACCCAAACCATAACCCAAATAATAACCCTAATCCTAACCCTAACACTAACCCTCATCCTTATCCTAACCCTAACCCTAACCCAAACCCAAACCCTAATCTTAACACAAACCCTAACCCTAATCCTAACCATAACCCAAACCCTAACCCTAACCCTAACCCTAACCCTAACCCTAACCCTAATCCTAACACAAACCCAAAACCTAATTTTAACACAAACCCTAACACTAATCCTAACTCCAACCCTAAACCTAACCCAAACCCTAACCCTAACCCTAACGCTAACCCTAACACAAACCCTAAACCTAACCCTAACCCTAACCCTAACCCTAACCCTAACCCTAACCCTAAATCAAACCCTAACCCTATCCCTAACCCTAACCCGAACCCAAACCCTAACCCTAACCCTAACCCTAACTGAAACACTAATCCTAACCCTAACCCTAACCCTAATGCTAACCCTAAACCTAATTCAAACTCAAACCCTAACCCTATTCCTAACCCGAACCCAAACACTAACCCTAACCCTAAACCTAACCAAAAACATAACCCAAACCGAAACCCTAACCCTAAATCTAACCCTAACCCTAAACTCTAACCCTAACACTAACCCTAATATTAAACCAAACCTAAACACAAACCCTAACCCCAATCCTAACCCTAACCGTAACCCTAATCCTAGTCCTAACCCTAACCCTAACACTAACACTAACCTTAAGCCTTACCCAAACACGAACTCTAAACCTAACTCTAAACGGAACCCTAACCCTAACCCTAATCCTACCTCTAACCCTAACCATAACCCTAATCCAACACCTCACCCGAATCCTAACTCTAACCCAAACCCTAACCTAACCCTAACTGTAAACCAAACGCAAACCCTAACCCTCACCCTAACTCTAACCCAAACTCTAACCTAACCCTAAACCTAACCCTAACTCAAACCCTAACTCTAACACTAAACCAAACCCTAACACTAAACCTAACCCAAACCACAACCCAAATAATAACCCTAATCCTAACCCTAACCCTAACCCTCATCCTTATCCTAACCCTAACCCTAACCCTAACCCTAATATTAACACTAATTCTAATCCTAACCCTAACCCTAACCCAAAACCTAACCCTAACCCTAACCCTAACCCTAATCTTAACAATAACCCTAACCTTAACACTAACCCAGATTCAAACCTAACCCTAACCCAAACCCTAACCCTAACCCTAACCCTAACCCAAACCCTAACCGTAACCCTAATTCTAACCCTAATGCTAAACCTAAACCTAACTCAAACTCAAACCCTAACCCTAAGCCTAACCCTAACCCAAACGCTAATCCTAACCCTAACCCTAACCCTAACTAAAACCCTAACACTAACCCAACCCGATCGCAAACCCTAAGCCTAACCCGAAACTTAACCGAAAACCTAAACCTAAATGTAATCCTAAACCAAACCCTAACCCGAAAACTAACCGTAACCCTAACCCTAACCCTAACCTTAACCCTAACCCAAACCCTAACCCTAATCCTAACCCAAAACCTAAACCCAACCGTAAACCTAACCCTAACCCTAAACCAAAAACTAACCCTAAATCTAACCCTAAGCCAAACCCTAACCCTAACCCTTATCCTAACCCATTCCCAAACCCTAACACTAACCCTAACCCTAACCCAAACCCTAACCCTAACCCTAACCCGAACCCAAACCCAAACCCTAACCCTAATCCTAACCCTAATGCTAACCCTAAACCTACCTCAAAGACAAACCCTAATTATAACCCTCACCCTAAACCAAACCCTAACCCTAACCCTCACCTTAACCCTAAACCTAACCCTAACCCTAAACCTAACCATAACACTAACCCTAATTTTAACTAAAACCCAAACCCTAACCCTAACCCAAACCCAAACCCTAATCTTAACACAAACCCTAACCCTAATCCTAACCCTAACCCTAACCCTAACCCTAAGCCTAACCCTAACTCTAACTCTAACCCAAACCCTAACCTAAACCTAACTCTAAACCAAACCCAAACTCTAACCCTAACCCTAACTCTAACCCAAACCCTAAACTATCTCTAAACCTAACCCTAACTCAAACCCTCACTCTAACACTAAACCAAACCGTAACCCTAACCCTAACCCAAACCATAACCCAAATAATAACCCTAATCCTAACCCTAACACTAACCCTAAACCTTATCCTAACACTAACCCTAACCCTAACCCTAACCCTAATTCTAACCCTAACCCTAACCCTAACCCTAAACCTAACCCAAAATATAACCGAAACCGAAACCCTAACCCTAACCCTAAACCTAACCCTAAACCCTAACACTTACCCTAACCATAACCCAAACCTAAACACAAACCCTAACCCTAATCCTAACCCTAAACCTAAACCTAACCCTAATCCTAGTCCTATCCCTAACCCTAACCGTAACCCTAACCCTATCCTTAACGCTTACCCAAACCCAAACTCTAAACTTAACTCTAATCGGAACCCTAACCCTAACCCTAATCCTAACCCTAACCCTAACCATAACCCTAATCCAACACCTCAATCTAACTCTAACTCTAGCCCAAACCCTAACCTAAACCTAACTCTAAACCAAACCCAAACTCTAACCCTAACCCTAACTCTAACCCAAACCCTAAACTATCTCTAAACCTAACCCTAACTCAAACCTTCACTCTAACACTAACCCAAACCGTAACCCTAACCCTAACCCAAACCATAACCCAAATAATAAGCCTAATCCTAACCCTAACACTAACCCTAAACCTTATCCTAACACTAACCCTAAACCTAACCCTAACCCTAATTCTAACCCTAACCCTAACCCTAACCCTAACCCTAACCCAATCCGAAACCCTAATCTTAACACAAACCCTAACCCAAACCCTAACCCTAAACCAAACCCTAACCCTAACCCTAACCCTAACCCTAACCCTAACCCTAACCCTAACCCTAACCCTAACCCAAACCCTAACCCTAACCCTAATCCTAACCCTAACGCTAACCCTAATCCTAACCCTAACACTAACCCTAGTCCTAACCGTAACCCTAACCCAAACCCTTACACTAACCCTAAGCCTAACCCTAACCCTAAATCAAACCCTAACCCTAACCCTAACCCTAACCCGAACCCAAACCCTAACCCTAACCCTAACCCTAACTGAAATACTTATGCTAAACCTAACCCTAACCCTAATGCTAACCCTAAACCTAATTCAAACTCAAACCCTAACCCTAATCCTAACCCTAAACCTAACCTTAACCCTTAACCAAACCCAAACTCTAAACATAACTCTAATCGGAACCCTAACCCTAACCCTAATCCTAACCCTAACCCTAACCATAAATCTAATTCAAAACCTCACCCTAACCCTAACTCTAACCCTAACCCTAACCCTAACCCTAACCCTAACCCTAACCCTAACCCTAACCCTAAATAAAACCCTAACCCTATCCCTAACCCTAACCCGAACCCAAACCCTAACCCTAACCCTAACCCTAACTGAACACTAATCCTAAACCTAACCCTAACCCTAATGCTAACAATAAACCTAATTCAAACTCAAACCCTAACCCTATTCCCAACCCGAACCCAAACACTAACCCTAACCCTAAACCTAACCAAAAACATAACCCAAACCGAAACCCTAACCCTAAATCTAACCCTAACCCTAAACCCTAACCCTAACACTAACCCTAATATTAAACCAAACCTAAACACAAACCCTAACCCTAATCCTAACCCTAACCGTAACCCTAATCCTAGTCCTAACCCTAACCCTAACACTAACACTAACCTTAAGCCTTACCCAAACACGAACTCTAAACCTAACTCTAATCGGAACCCTAACCCTAACCCTAATCCTACCTCTAACCCTAACCATAACCCTAATCCAACACCTCACCCGAATCCTAACTCTAACCCAAACCCTAACCTAACCCTAACTGTAAACCAAACGCAAACCCTAACCCTAACCCTAACTCTAACCCAAACTCTAACCTAACCCTAAACCTAACCCTAACTCAAACCCTAACTCTAACACTAAACCAAACCCTAACACTAAACCTAACCCAAACCACAACCCAAATAATAACACTAATCCTAACCCTAACCCTAAACCTCATCCTTATCCTAACCCTAACCCTAACCCTAACCCTAATATTAACACTAATTCTAATCCTAACCCTAACCCTAACCCAAAACCTAACCCTAACCCTAACCCTAACCCTAATCTTAACAATAACCCTAACCGTAACACTAACCCAGATTCAAACCTAACCCTAACCCAAACCCTAACACTAACCCAACCCGATCGCAAACCCTAAGCCTAACCCGAAACTTAACCGAAAACCTAAACCTAAATGTAATCCTAAACCAAACCCTAACCCTAAACCTAACCGGAACCCTAACCCTAACCCTAACCTTAACCCTAACCCAAACCCTAACCCTAACCCTAACCCAAAACCTAAACCCAACCGTAAACCTAACCCTAACCCTAAACCAAAAACTAACCCTAAATCTAACCCTAAGCCAAACCCTAACCCTAACCCTTATCCTAACCCATTCCCAAACCCTAACACTAACCCTAACCCTAACCCAAACCCTAACCCTAACCCGAACCCGAACCCAAACCCAAACCCTAAGCCTAATCCTAACCCTAATGCTAACCCTAAACCTAACTCAAAGTCAAACCCTAATTATAACCCTAACCCTAAACCAAACCCTAACCCTAACCCTCACCTTAACCCTAACCCTAACCCTAACCCTAACCCTAACCATAACACTAACCCTAATTTTAACTAAAACCCAAACCCTAACCCTAACCCAAACCCAAACCCTAATCTTAACACAAACAATAACCCTAATCCTAACCCTAACCCTAACCCTAACCCTAAGCCTAACCCTAACTCTAACTCTAACCCAAACCCTAACCTAAACCTAACACTAAACCAAACCCACACCCTAACCCTAACCCTAACTCTAACCCAAACCCTAGCCTAACCCTAAACCTATCCCTAATTCAAACCCTAACTCTAACACTAACCCAAACCCTAACCCTAACCCTAACACAAACCATAACCCAAATAATAACCCTAACCCTAACCCTAACCCTAACCCTAACCCTAACCTTAACCCTAACCATAATTCTAACCCTAAAGCGAACCCTAACCCTAACCCTAACCCTAACCCTAACCCTAACCCTAACCCAAACCCAAACCCTAATCTTAACACAAACCCTAACCCTAATCCTAACCCTAACCCTAACCCTAACCCAAACCCTAACCCTAACCCTAAACCTAAACCAAACCCTAACCCTAACCCTAACCCTAACCCTAATCCTAACCCTAATGCTAACCCTAAACCTAACCCTAACATTAACCCTCGTCCTAACCCTAACCCTAACCCTAACCCTAACATTAACCCTAACCCAAACCCTAAACCTAACCCAAACCCTAACCCTAACCCTAACCCTAAACCTAATCCTAACCCTAATGCTAACCCTAAACCTAACCCTAACATTAACCCTCGTCCTAACCCTAACCCTAACCCAAACCCTTACCCTAACCCTAATCCTAACTCCAACCCTAAACCTAACCCAAACCCTAACCATAAAACTAACCCTAACCCAAACCCTAACCCTAACCCTAACCCTAACCCTAACCCAAACCCGAACCCTAACCCTAATCCTAACCCTAATGCTAACCCTAAACCTAACCCTAACACTAACCCTAGTCCTAACCCTAACTCTAACCCAAACCCTAACACTAACCCTAACCCTAACCCTAACCCTAAATCAAACCCTAAACCTAACCCTAACAATAACCTTAACCCTAACCCTAACCCTAACTGAAACACTAATCCTAAACCTAACCCTAACCCTAATGCTAACCCTAAACCTAATTCAAACTCAAACCCTAACCCTAATCCTAACCCGAACCCAGACCCTAACCCTAACCCTAAACCTAGCCCGAAACATAACCCAAACCGAAACCCTAACCCTATCCCGAACCCTAACCCTAAACTGTAACCCTAACATTTACCCTAAACATAACCCAAACCTAAACCCAAACCCTAACCCTAATCCTAACCCTAACACTAACCCTAATCCTAGTCCTAACCCTAACCCTAACCCTAACCCTAATCTTAACCCTTACCCAAACCCAAACTCTAAACCTAACGCTACTCGGAACCCTAACCCTTACCCTAACCCTAACCCTAACCCTAACCATAACCCTAACCCTAACCCTAACAGAAATACTTATCCTAAACCCTAACCCAAACCCTAATCCAAACCCTAACCCTAACACTAAACTTAAGCGAAAACCTAAACCCTAACCCTAATCCTAACCCTAAACCTAAACCTAAAACAAAACCTAACCGTAAACGTAACTTTAACCCAAACCCTAAACCTAACCCTAAACCAAACCCTAATCTTAACACAAACCCTAACCCTAATCCTAACCCTAACCGTAACCCTAACTCAAACGTTAACCCTAACCCTAACCCTAACCCAAAACCTAACCCTAACCCTAAACCTAAGCCAAACCCAAACCCTAACCCTAACCCTAATCCTAAAACTAATGCTAACCCTAAACCTAACCCTAACCCTAGTCGTAACCCTAACCCTAACCCAAACCCTAACACTAACCCTAACCCTAACCCTAACCCTACATCAAACCCTAAACCTAACCCTAACCCTAACCTTAACCTAACCCTAACCCTAACTGAAACACTAATACTAAACCTAACCCTAACCCTAATGCTAACCCTAAACCTAATTCAAACTCAAACCCTAAGCCTAATCCTAACCCGAACCCAAACCCTAACCCTAACCCTAAACCTAACCCAAAATATAACCCAAACCGAAACACTAACCCTAACCCTAAACCTAACCCTGAACCCTAACCCTAACACTTACCATAACCATAATCCAAACCTAAACACAAACCCTAACCCTAATCCTAACCCTAAACCTAACCCTAATCCTAGTCCTATCCCTAACCCTAACCGTAACGCTAACCCTAAACTTAACCAATACCCAAACCCAAACTCTAAACCTAACTCTAATCCGAACCCTAACCCTAACCCTAATCCTAACCCTAACCGTAACCCTAATCCTAGTCCTAACCCTAACCCTAACACTAACACTAACCTTAAGCCTTACACAAACACGAACTCTAAACCTAACTCTAATCGGAACCCTAACCCTAACCCTAATCCTACCTCTAACCCTAACCATAACCCTAATCCAACACCTCACCCGAATCCTAACTCTAACCCAAACCCTAACCTAACCCTAACTGTAAACCAAAAGCAAACCCTAACCCTAACCCTAACTCTAACCCAAACTCTAACCTAACCCTAAACCTAACCCTAACTCAAACCCTAACTCTAACACTAAACCAAACCCTAACACTAACCCTAACCCAAACCACAACCCAAATAATAACCCTAATCCTAACCCTAACCCTAACCCTCATCCTTATCCTAACCCTAACGCTAACCCTAACCCTAATATTAACACTAATTCTAATCCTAACCCTAACTCTAACCCAAAACCTAACCCTAACCCTAACCCTAACCCTAATCTTAACAATAACCCTAACCTTAACACTAACCCAGATTCAAACCTAACCCTAACCCAAACCCTAACCCTAACCCTAACCCTAACCCAAACCCTAACCGTAACCCTAATTCTAACCCTAATGCTAAACCTAAACCTAACTCAAACTCGAACCCTAACCCTAAGCCTAACCCTAACCCAAACGCTAACCCTAACCCTAACCCTAAACCTAACTAAAACCCTAACACTAACCCAACCCGATCGCAAACCCTAAGCCTAACCCGAAACTTAACCGAAAACCTAAACCTAATGTAATCATAAACCAAACCCTAACCCTAAACCTAACCTTAACCCTAACCCTAACCCTAAACTTAAACCTAACTAAAACCCTAACACTAACCCTAACCCAAAACCTAAACCCAACCGTAAACCTAACCCTAACCCTAAACCAAAAACTAACCCTAAATCTAACCCTAAGCCAAACCCTAACCCTAACCCTTATCCTAACCCATTCCCAAACCCTAACACTAACCCTAACCCTAACCCAAACCCTAACCCTAACCCTAACCCGAACCCAAACCCAAACCCTAAGCCTAATCCTAACCCTAATGCTAACCCTAAACCTAACTCAAAGTCAAACCCTAATTATAACCCTAACCCTAAACCAAACCCTAACCCTAACCCTCACCTTAACCCTAACCCTAACCCTAAACCTAACCCTAACCATAACACTAACCCTAATTTTAACTAAAACCCAACCCCTAACCCTAACCCAAACCCAAACCCTAATCTTAACAGAAAAATTAACCCTAATCCTAACCCTAAACCTAACCCTAACCCTAAGCCTAACCCTAACTCTAACTCTAACCCAAACCCTAACCTAAACCTAACTCTAAACCAAACCCAAACCCTAACCCTAACCCTAACTCTAACCCAAACCCTAACCTAACCCTAAACCTATCCCTAATTCAAACCCTAACTCTAACACTAACCCAAACCCTAACCCTAACCCTAACACAAACCATAACCCAAATAATAACCCTAACCCTAACCCTAACCCTAACCCTAACCCTAACCCTAACCTTAACCCTAACCATAATTCTAACCCTAAACCGAACCCTAACCCTAACCCTAACCCTAACCCTAACCCAAACCCAAAACCTAATCTTAACACAAACCCTAACCCTAATCCTAACCCTAACCCTAACCCTAACCCAAACCCTAACCCTAACCCTAAACCTAAACCAAACCCTAACCCTAACCCTAACCCTAACCCTAATCCTAACCCTAATGCTAACCCTAAACCTAACCCTAACATTAACCCTCGTCCTAACCCTAACCCTAACCCTAACCCTAACCCTAACAGTAACCCTAACCCAAACCCTAAACCTAACCCAAACCCTAACCCTAACCCTAACCCTAAACCTAATCCTAACCCTATTGCTAACCCTAAACCTAACCCTAACATTAACCCTCGTCCTAACCCTAACCCTAACCCAAACCCTTACCCTAACCCTAATCCTAACTCCAACCCTAAACCTAACCCAAACCCTAACCATACAACTAACTCTAACCCAAACCCTAACCCTAACCCTAACCCTAACCCTAACCCAAACCCGAACCCTAACCCTAATCCTAACCCTAATGCTAACCCTAAACCTAACCCTAACACTAACCCTAGTCCTAACCCTAACTCTAACACAAACCCTAACACTAACCCTAACCCTAACCCTAAACCTAAATCAAACCCTAAACCTAACCCTAACAATAACCTTAACCCTAACCCTAACCCTAACTTAAACACTAATCCTAAACCTAACCCTAACCCTAATGCTAACCCTAAACCTAATTCAAACTCAAACCCTAACCCTAATCCTAACCCGAACCCAGACCCTAACCCTAACCCTAAACCTAGCCCAAAACATAACCCAAACCGAAACCCTAACCCTATCCCGAACCCTAACCCTAAACTGTAACCCTAACATTTACCCTAAACATAACCAAAACCTAAACCCAAACCCTAACCCTAATCCTAACCCTAACACTAACCCTAATCCTAGTCCTAACCCTAACCCTAACCCTAACCCTAATCTTAACCCTTACCCAAACCCAAACTCTAAACCTAACGCTACTCGGAACCCTAACCCTAACCCTAACCCTAATCCTAACCCTAACCATAACCCTAACCCTAACCCTAACAGAAATACTTATCCTAAACCCTAACCCAAACCCTAATCCTAACCCTAACCCTAACACTAAACTTAAGCGAAAACCTAAACCCTAACCCTAATCCTAACCCTAACCCTAAACCTAAAACAAAACCTAACCGTAAACGTAACTTTAACCCAAACCCTAAACCTAACCCTAAACCAAACCCTAATCTTAACACAAACCCTAACCCTAATCCTAACCCTAACCGTAACCCTAACTCAAACGTTAACCCTAACCCTAACCCTAACCCAAACCCTAACCCTAACCCTAACCCTAACCCAAACCCAAACCCTAACCCTAACCCTAATCCTAAAACTAATGCTAACCCTAAACCTAACCCTAACCCTAGTCGTAAACCTAACCCTAACCCAAACCCTAACACTAACCCTTACCCTAACCCTAACCCTACATCAAACCCTAAACCTAACCCTAACCCTAACCTTAACCTAACCCTAACCCTAACTGAAACACTAATACTAAACCTAACCCTAACCCTAATGCTAACCCTAAACCTAATTCAAACTCAAACCCTAACCCTAATCCTAACCCGAACCCAAACCCTAACCCTAACCCTAAACCTAACCCAAAATATAACCCAAACCGAAACACTAACCCTAACCCTAAACCTAACCCTGAACCCTAACCCTCACACTTACCATAACCATAACCCAAACCTAAACACAAACCCTA
>JAJHUQ010000040.1:5197500-5200000 GCA_035773235.1 Eospalax fontanierii | reverse complement strand
CCTAAACCATAACCCAAACCCTAATCCTTACCCTATCCCTAACACTAAACCTAACCGAAAACCTTAACCCTAAACCTAATCCTTACCCTTAACCTAACCCTAAAACAAAACCTAAACCTAAACGTAACTTTAACCCAAACCCTAACCCTAACCCTAAACCAAACGCTAATCTTAACACAAACCCTAACCCTAATCCTAACTCTAACCGTAACCCTAACTCAAACGTTAACCCTAACCCTAACCCTAACCCAAACCCTAAACCTAACCCTAACCCTAACCCAAACCCAAACCCTAACCCTAACCCTAATCCTAAAACTAATGCTAACCCTAAACCTAACCCTAACCCTAGTCGTAACCCTAACCATAACCCAAACCCTAACACTAACCCTAACCCTAACCATAAATCAAACCCTAAACCTAACCCTAACCCTAACCTTAACCTAACCCTAACCCTAACTGAAACACTAATCCTAAACCTAACCCTAACCCTAATGCTAACCCTAAACCTAATTCAAACTCAAACCCTAACCCTAATCATAACCCGAACCCAAACCCTAACCCTAGCCCTAAACCTAACCCAAAATATAACCGAAACCGAAACCCTAACCCTAACCCTAAACCTAACCCTAAACCCTAACACTTACCCTAACCATAACCCAAACCTAAACACAAACCCTAACCCTAATCCTAACCCTAAACCTAAACCTAACCCTAATCCTAGTCCTATCCCTAACCCTAACCGTAACCCTAACCCTATCCTTAACCCTTACCCAAACCCAAACTCTAAACTTAACTCTAATCGGAACCCTAACCCTAACCCTACTCCTACACCTAACCCTAACCATAACCCTAATCCAACACCTCACCCTAACTCTAACTCTAACCCAAACCCTAACCTACACCTAACCCAAAACCAAAACCAAAATCTAACCCTCACCCTAACTCTAACCCAAACCCTAAACTATCTCTAAACCTAACCCTAACTCAAACCCTCACTCTAACACTAACCCAAACCGTAACCCTAACCCTAACCCAAACCATAACCCAAATAATAACCCTAATCCTAACCCTAACACTAACCCTAAACCTTATCCTAACACTAACCCTAACCCTAACCCTAACCCTAATTCTAACCCTAACCCTAACCCTAACACTAACCCTAACCCTAACCCAAACCGAAACCCTAATCTTAACACAAACCCTAACACTAATCCTAACCCTAAACCTAACCCTAACCCAAACCCTAACCCTAAACCTAACCCTAACCCAAACCCTAACCCTAATGCTAACCCTAATCCTAACCCTAACACTAACCCTAGTCCTAACCCTAACCCTAACCCAAACCCTTACACTAACCCTAAGCCTAACCCTAACCCTAAATAAAACCCTAACCCTAACCCTAACCCTAACCCGAACCCAAACCCTAACCCTAACCCTAACCCTAACTGAAATACTTATGCTTAACCTAACCCTATGCCTAATGCTAACCCTAAACCTAATTCAAACACAAACCCTAACACTAATCCTAACCCTAAACCTAACCTTAACCCTTAACCAAACTCAAACTCTAAACATAACTCTAATCGGAACCCTAACCCTAACCCTAATCCTAACCCTAACCCTAACCATAAATCTAATTCAAAACCTCACACTAACCCTAACTCTAACCCAAAGCCTAACCTAACCCTAACTCTAAACCAAACCCAAACCCTAACCCTAACACTAACTCTAACCCAAAACCTAACCTAACCCTAAACCTGACCCTAACTCAAACCCTAACTCTAACACTAACCCAAACCATAACCCAAATAATAACCCTAATCCTAACCCTAACCTTAACCCTCATCCTTATCCTAACCCTAACCCTAAACCTAATTCTAAACCTAACCCTAACCCTAACCCTAACCCTAACCCAAACCCTAATCCTAACCCTAATGCTAACCCTAAACCTAACCCTAACATTAACCCTCGTCCTAACCCTAACCCTAACCCTAACCCTAAACCTAACCCAAACCCTAACCCTAACCCTAATCCTAAAACTAATGCTAACCCTAAACCTAACCCTAACCCTAGTCGTAACCCTAACCCTAACCCAAACCCTAACACTAACCCTAACCCTAACCATAAATCAAACCCTAAACCTAACCCTAACCCTAACCTTAACCTAACCCTAACCCTAACTGAAACACTAATCCTAAACCTAACCCTAACCCTAATGCTAACCCTAAACCTAATTCAAACTCAAACCCTAACCCTAATCATAACCCGAACCCAAACCCTAACACTAACCCTAAACCTAACCCAAAATATAACCGAAACCGAAACCCTAACCCTAACCCTATAAGTAACCCTAAACCCTAACACTTACCCTAACCATAACCCAAACCTAAACACAAACCCTAACCCTAATCCTAACCCTAAACCTAACCCTAACCCTAATCCTAGTCCTATCCCTAAACCTAACCGTAACCCTAACCCTATCCTTAACCCTTACTCAAAC
>JAJHUQ010000040.1:5142500-5195000 GCA_035773235.1 Eospalax fontanierii | reverse complement strand
TAACCCAAACCCTAACACTAACCCTAACCCTAACCATAAATCAAACCCTAAACCTAACCCTAACCCTAACCTTAACCTAACCCTAACCCTAACTGAAACACTAATCCTAAACCTAACCCTAACCCTAATGCTAACCCTAAACCTAATTCAAACTCAAACCCTAACCCTAATCATAACCCGAACCCAAACCCTAACACTAGCCCTAAACCTAACCCAAAATATAACCGAAACCGAAACCCTAACCCTAACCCTAAACCTAACCCTAAACCCTAACACTTACCCTAACCATAACCCAAACCTAAACACAAACCCTAACCCTAATCCTAACCCTAAACCTAAACCTAACCCTAATCCTAGTCCTATCCCTAACCCTAACCGTAACCCTAACCCTATCCTTAACCCTTACCCAAACCCAAACTCTAAACTTAACTCTAATCGGAACCCTAACCCTAACCCTAATCCTAACCCTAACCCTAACCATAACCCTAATCCAACACCTCACCCTAACTCTAACTCTAACCCAAACCCTAACCTAAACCTAACTCAAAACCAAAACCAAAATCTAACCCTCACCCCACCTCTAACCCAAACCCTAAACTATCTCTAAACCTAACCCTAACTCCAACCCTCACTCTAACACTAACCCAAACCGTAACCCTCACCCTAACCCAAACCATAACCCAAATAATAACCCTAATCCTAACCCTAACACTAACCCTAAACCTTATCCTAACACTAACCCTAACCCTAACCCTAACCCTAATTCTAACCCTAACCCTAACCCTAACACTAACCCTAACCCTAATCCAAACCGAAACCCTAATCTTAACACAAACCCTAACACTAATCCTAACCCTAAACCTAACCCTAACCCAAACCCTAACCCTAAACCTAACCCTAACCCAAACCCTAACCCTAATGCTAACCCTAATCCTAACCCTAACACTAACCCTAGTCCTAACCCTAACCCTAACCCAAACCCTTACACTAACCCTAAGCCTAACCCTAACCCTAAATAAAACCCTAACCCTAACCCTAACCCTAACCCGAACCCAAACCCTAACCCTAACCCTAACCCTAACTGAAATACTTATGCTAAACCTAACCCTAACCCTAATGCTAACCCTAAACCTAATTCAAACTCAAACCCTAACCCTAATCCTAACCCTAAACCTAACCTTAACCCTTAACCAAACTCAAACTCTAAACATAACTCGAATCGGAACCCTAACCCTAACCCTAATCCTAACCCTAACCCTAACCATAAATCTAATTCAAAACCTCACACTAACCCTTACTCTAACCCATAGGCTTACCTAACCCTAACTCTAAACCAAACCCAAACCCTAACCCTAACACTAACTCTAACCCAAAACCTAACCTAACCCTAAACCTGACCCTAACTCAAACCCTAACTCTAACACTAACCCAAACCATAACCCAAATAATAACCCTAATCCTAACCCTAACCTTAACCCTCATCCTTATCCTAACCCTAACCCTAAACCTAATTCTAAACCTAACCCTAACCCTAACCCTAACCCTAACCCAAACCCTAATCCTAACCCTAATGCTAACCCTAAACCTAACCCTAACATTAACCCTCGTCCTAACCCTAACCCTAACCCTAACACTAAACCTAACCCAAACCCTAACCCTAACCCTAATCCTAAAACTAATGCTAACCCTAAACCTAACCCTAACCCTAGTCGGAACCCTAACCCCAACCCCAACCCCAACACTAACCCCACCCCCAACCATAAAACAACCCCTAAACCTAACCCTAACCCTAACCTTAACCTAACCCTAACCCTAACTGAAACACTAATCCTAAACCTAACCCTAACCCTAATGCTAACCCTAAACCTAATTCAAACTCAAACCCTAACCCTAATCATAACCCGAACCCAAACCCTAACACTAACCCTAAACCTAACCCAAAATATAACCGAAACCGAAACCCTAACCCTAACCCTATAAGTAACCCTAAACCCTAACACTTACCCTAACCATAACCCAAACCTAAACACAAACCCTAACCCTAATCCTAACCCTAAACCTAACCCTAACCCTAATCCTAGTCCTATCCCTAAACCTAACCGTAACCCTAACCCTATCCTTAACCCTTACTCAAACCCTAACTCTAACACTAAACCAAACCCTAACACTAAACCTAACCCAAACCACAACCCAAATAATAACCCTAACCCTAACCCTAACCCTAACCCAAACCCAAACCCTAATCTTAACACAAACCCTAACCCTAATCCTAACCCTAACCCTAACCCTAACCCTAAACCTAAACCTAACCCTAAACCTAACCCCAACCCAAACCCTAACCCTAACCCTAACCCTAACCCTAACACAAACCCTAATCCTAACCCTAATCCTAACCCTAATGCTAACCCTAAACCTAACCCTAATACTAACCCTAGTCCTAACCCTAACCCTAACCCTAACCCTAAACCTAACCCTAATCCTAACCCTAAATCAAACCCTAACCCTAACCCTAACGCTAACCGTAACCCTAACCCTAACCCTAACCCTAACCCTAACTCTAACCCAAACTCTAACCTAACCCTAAACCTAACCCTAACTCAAACCCTAACTCTAACACTAAACCAAACCCTAACACTAACCCTAACCCAAACCACAACCCAAATAATAACCCTAATCTTAACCCTAACCCTAACCCTCATCCTTATCCTAAACCTAACCCTAACCCTAACCCTAATATTAACACTAATTCTAATCCTAACCCTAACCCTAACCCAAAACCTAACCCTAACCCTAACCCTAACCCTAATCTTTTCAATAACCCTAACCTTAACACTAACCCAGATTCAAACCTAACCCTAACCCAAACCCTAACCCTAACCCTAACCCTAACCCAAACCCTAACCGTAACCCTAATTCTAACCCTAATGCTAAACCTAAACCTAACTCAAACTCAAACCCTAACCCTAAGCCCAACCCTAACCCAAACGCTAACCCTAACCCTAACCCTAACCCTAACTAAAACCCTACCACTAACCCAACCCGATCGCAAACCCTAAGCCTAACCCGAAACTTAACCGAAAACCTAAACCTAAATGTAATCCTAAACCAAACCCTAACCCTAAACCTAACCGTAACCCTAACCCTAACCCTAACCTTAACCCTAACCCAAACCCTAACCCTAACCCTAACCCAAAACCTAAACCCAACCGTAAACCTAACCCTAACCCTAAACCAAAAACTAACCCTAAATCTAACCCTAAGCCAAACCCTAACCCTAACCCTTATCCTAACCCATTCCCAAACCCTAACACTAACCCGAACCCAAACCCAAACCCTAACCCTAATCCTAACCCTAATGCTAACCCTAAACCTAACTCAAAGTCAAACCCTAATTATAACCCTAACCCTAAACCAAACCCTAACCCTAACCCTCACCTTAACCCTAACCCTAACCCTAACCCTAACCCTAACCATAACACTAACCCTAATTTTAACTAAAACCCAAACCCTAACCCTAACCCAAACCCAAACCCTAATCTTAACACAAACCCTAACCCTAATCCTAACCCTAACCCTAACCCTAACCCAACCCCTAACCCGCACCATAACTCTAACCCAAACCCGAACCCTAACCCTAAGCCTAACCCAAATCCTTACCCTAACCCTAACCCTAACACTAACCCAAACCCTAACCCTAACCCAAACCCTAACCCAAACCCAAACCCTAACCCTAACCCTAACGCTAACCCTAACCCTAACCCTAACCCTAACGCTAACCCTAACCATAACCCTAACCCTAAACCTAACCAAACCTAAACCCTAACCCAAACCCTAATCCTAACACTAACCCTAACACTAAACCTAACCGAAAACCTAAACCCTAACCCTACTCCTAACCCTAACCCTAACCCTAATACAAACCCTAACCCTAACGTAACCTTAATCCAAACCCTAACCCTAACCCTAATCCACACAGAAACCATAATCTTAACACAAACCCTAACCCTAATCCTAACCCTAAACCTAACCCTAACCCAAACGCTAACCCTAACCCTACCCCTAACCCTAACCCTAACCCTAACCCTAACCCTAAGCCTAACCCTAACCCTAACCTTAATCCTTACCCAAACCCAAACTCTAAACCTAACTCTAATCGGAACCCTAACCCTAACCCTAACTCTAACGCTAACCCTAACCATAACCCTAACCCTAACCCTAACCGTAAAGCTAAACCTAGCCATAACCCTAACCCTAACCCTAAACCTAACCAAACCTAAACCATAACCCAAACCCTAATCCTTACCCTAACCCTAACACTAAACCTAACCGAAAACCTAAACCCTAAACCTAATCCTAACCCTAAACCTAACCCTAAAACAAAACCTAAACCTAAACGTAACTTTAACCCAAACCCTAACCCTAACCCTAAACCAAACGCTAATCTTAACACAAACCCTAACCCTAATCCTAACTCTAACCGTAACCCTAACTCAAACGTTAACCCTAACCCTAACCCTAACCCAAACCCTAAACCTAACCCTAACCCTAACCCAAACCCAAACCCTAACCCTAACCCTAATCCTAAAACTAATGCTAACCCTAAACCTAACCCTAACCCTAGTCGTAACCCTAACCCTAACCCAAACCCTAACACTAACCCTAACCCTAACCATAAATCAAACCCTAAACCTAACCCTAACCCTAACCTTAACCTAACCCTAACCCTAACTGAAACACTAATCCTAAACCTAACCCTAACCCTAATGCTAACCCTAAACCTAATTCAAACTCAAACCCTAACCCTAATCATAACCCGAACCCAAACCCTAACCCTAGCCCTAAACCTAACCCAAAATATAACCAAAACCGAAACCCTAACCCTAACCCTAAACCTAACCCTAAACCCTAACACTTACCCTAACCATAACCCAAACCTAAACACAAACCCTAACCCTAATCCTAACCCTAAACCTAAACCTAACCCTAATCCTAGTCCTATCCCTAACCGTAACCGTAACCCTAACCCTATCCTTAACCCTTACCCAAACCCAAACTCTAAACTTAACTCTAATCGGAACCCTAACCCTAACCCTACTCCTAACCCTAACCCTAACCATAACCCTAATCCAACACCTCACCCTAACTCTAACTCTAACCCAAACCCTAACCTAAACCTAACTCAAAACCAAAACCAAAATCTAACCCTAACCCTAACTCTAACCCAAACCCTAAACTATCTCTAAACCTAACCCTAACTCAAACCCTCACTCTAACACTAACCCAAACCGTAACCCTAACCCTAACCCAAACCATAACCCAAATAATAACCCTAATCCTAACCCTAACACTAACCCTAAACCTTATCCTAACACTAACCCTAACCCTAACCCTAACCCTAATTCTAACCCTAACCCTAACCCTAACCCTAACCCTAGCCCTAACCCGAACCCAAAACCTAATCTTAACACAAACCCTAACACTAATCCTAACCCTAAACCTAACCGTAACCAAACCCTAACCCTAAACCTAACCCTAACCCAAACCCTAACCCTAATGCTAACCCTAATCCTAACCCTAACACTAACCCTAGTCCTAACCCTAACCCTAACCCAAACCCTTACACTAACCCTAAGCCTAACCCTAACCCTAAATAAAACCCTAACCCTAACCCTAACCCTAACCCGAACCCAAACCCTAACCCTAACCCTAACCCTAACTGAAATACTTATGCTAAACCTAACCCTAACCCTAATGCTAACCCTAAACCTAATTCAAACTCAAACCCTAACCCTAATCCTAACCCTAAACCTAACCTTAACCCTTAACCAAACTCAAACTCTAAACATAACTCTAATCGGAACCCTAACCCTAACCCTAATCCTAACCCTAACCCTAACCATAAATCTAATTCAAAACCTCACACTAACCCTAACTCTAACCCAAAGCCTAACCTAACCCTAACTCTAAACCAAACCCAAACCCTAACCCTAACACTAACTCTAACCCAAAACCTAACCTAACCCTAAACCTGACCCTAACTCAAACCCTAACTCTAACACTAACCCAAACCATAACCCAAATAATAACCCTAATCCTAACCCTAACCTTAACCGTCATCCTTATCCTAACCCTAACCCTAAACCTAATTCTAAACCTAACCCTAACCCTAACCCTAACCCTAACCCAAACCCTAATCCTAACCCTAATGCTAACCCTAAACCTAACCCTAACATTAACCCTCGTCCTAACCCTAACCCTAACCCTAACCCTAAACCTAACCCAAACCCTAACCCTAACCCTAATCCTAAAACTAATGCTAACCCTAAACCTAACCCTAACCCTAGTCGTAACCCTAACCCTAACCCAAACCCTAACACTCACCCTAACCCTAACCATAAATCAAACCCTAAACCTAACCCTAACCCTACCCTTAACCTTACCCTAACACTAACTGAAACACTAATCCTAAACCTAACCCTAACCCTAATGCTAACCCTAAACCTAATTCAAACTCAAACCCTAACCCTAATCATAACCCGAACCCAAACCCTAACACTAACCCTAAACCTAATCCAAAATATAACCGAAACCGAAACCCTAACCCTAACCCTATAAGTAACCCTAAACCCTAACACTTACCCTAACCATAACCCAAACCTAAACACAAACCCTAACCCTAATCCTAACCCTAAACCTAACCCTAACCCTAATCCTAGTCCTATCCCTAAACCTAACCGTAACCCTAACCCTATCCTTAACCCTTACTCAAACCCTAACTCTAACACTAAACCAAACCCTAACACTAAACCTAACCCAAACCACAACCCAAATAATAACCCTAACCCTAACCCTAACCCTAACCCAAACCCAAACCCTAATCTTAACACAAACCCTAACCCTAATCCTAACCCTAACCCTAACCCTAACCCTAAACCTAAACCTAACCCTAAACCTAACCCTAACCCAAACCCTAACCCTAACCCTAACCCTAACCCTAACACAAACCCTAATCCTAACCCTAATCCTAACCCTAATGCTAACCCTAAACCTAACCCTAATACTAACCCTAGTCCTAACCCTAACCCTAACCCTAACCCTAAACCTAACCCTAATCCTAACCCTAAATCAAACCCTAACCCTAACCCTAACGCTAACCGTAACCCTAACCCTAACCCTAACCCTAACCCTAACTCTAACCCAAACTCTAACCTAACCCTAAACCTAACCCTAACTCAAACCCTAACTCTAACACTAAACCAAACCCTAACACTAACCCTAACCCAAACCACAACCCAAATAATAACCCTAATCTTAACCCTAACCCTAACCCTCATCCTTATCCTAAACCTAACCCTAACCCTAACCCTAATATTAACACTAATTCTAATCCTAACCCTAACCCTAACCCAAAACCTAACCCTAACCCTAACCCTAACCCTAATCTTTACAATAACCCTAACCTTAACACTAACCCAGATTCAAACCTAACCCTAACCCAAACCCTAACCCTAACCCTAACCCTAACCCAAACCCTAACCGTAACCCTAATTCTAACCCTAATGCTAAACCTAAACCTAACTCAAACTCAAACCCTAACCCTAAGCCTAACCCTAACCCAAACGCTAACCCTAACCCTAACCCTAACCCTAACTAAAATCCTAACACTAACCCAACCCGATCGCAAACCCTAAGCCTAACCCGAAACTTAACCGAAAACCTAAACCTAAATGTAATCCTAAACCAAACCCTAACCCTAAACCTAACCGTAACCCTAACCCTAACCCTAACCTTAACCCTAACCCAAACCCTAACCCTAACCCTAACCCAAAACCTAAACCCAACCGTAAACCTAACCCTAACCCTAAACCAAAAACTAACCCTAAATCTAACCCTAAGCCAAACCCTAACCCTAACCCTTATCCTAACCCATTCCCAAACCCTAACACTAACCCGAACCCAAACCCAAACCCTAACCCTAATCCTAACCCTAATGCTAACCCTAAACCTAACTCAAAGTCAAACCCTAATTATAACCCTAACCCTAAACCAAACCCTAACCCTAACCCTCACCTTAACCCTAACCCTAACCCTAACCCTAACCCTAACCATAACACTAACCCTAATTTTAACTAAAACCTAAACCCTAACCCTAACCCAAACCCAAACCCTAATCTTAACACAAACCCTTACCCTAATCCTAACCCTAACCCTAACCCTAACCCAACCCCTAACCCGCACCATAACTCTAACCCAAACCCGAACCCTAACCCTAAGCCTAACCCAAATCCTTACCCTAACCCTAACCCTAACACTAACCCAAACCCTAACCCTAACCCAAACCCTAACCCAAACCCAAACCCTAACCCTAACCCTAACGCTAACCCTAACCCTAACCCTAACCCTAACGCTAACCCTAACCATAACCCTAACCCTAAACCTAACCAAACCTAAACCCTAACCCAAACCCTAATCCTAACACTAACCCTAACACTAAACCTAACCGAAAACCTAAACCCTAACCCTACTCCTAACCCTAACCCTAACCCTAATACAAACCCTAACCCTAACGTAACCTTAATCCAAACCCTAACCCTAACCCTAATCCACACAGAAACCATAATCTTAACACAAACCCTAACCCTAATCCTAACCCTAAACCTAACCCTAACCCAAACGCTAACCCTAACCCTACCCCTAACCCTAACCCTAACCCTAACCCTAACCCTAAGCCTAACCCTAACCCTAACCTTAATCCTTACCCAAACCCAAACTCTAAACCTAACTCTAATCGGAACCCTAACCCTAACCCTAACTCTAACGCTAACCCTAACCATAACCCTAACCCTAACCCTAACCGTAAAGCTAAACCTAGCCATAACCCTAACCCTAACCCTAAACCTAACCAAACCTAAACCATAACCCAAACCCTAATCCTTACCCTAACCCTAACACTAAACCTAACCGAAAACCTAAACCCTAAACCTAATCCTAACCCTAAACCTAACCCTAAAACAAAACCTAAACCTAAACGTAACTTTAACCCAAACCCTAACCCTAACCCTAAACCAAACGCTAATCTTAACACAAACCCTAACCCTAATCCTAACTCTAACCGTAACCCTAACTCAAACGTTAACCCTAACCCTAACCCTAACCCAAACCCTAAACCTAACCCTAACCCTAACCCAAACCCAAACCCTAACCCTAACCCTAATCCTAAAACTAATGCTAACCCTAAACCTAACCCTAACCCTAGTCGTAACCCTAACCCTAACCCAAACCCTAACACTAACCCTAACCCTAACCATAAATCAAACCCTAAACCTAACCCTAACCCTAACCTTAACCTAACCCTAACCCTAACTGAAACACTAATCCTAAACCTAACCCTAACCCTAATGCTAACCCTAAACCTAATTCAAACTCAAACCCTAACCCTAATCATAACCCGAACCCAAACCCTAACCCTAGCCCTAAACCTAACCCAAAATATAACCGAAACCGAAACCCTAACCCTAACCCTAAACCTAACCCTAAACCCTAACACTTACCCTAACCATAACCCAAACCTAAACACAAACCCTAACCCTAATCCTAACCCTAAACCTAAACCTAACCCTAATCCTAGTCCTATCCCTAACCCTAACCGTAACCCTAACCCTATCCTTAACCCTTACCCAAACCCAAACTCTAAACTTAACTCTAATCGGAACCCTAACCCTAACCCTAACCCTAACCCTAACCCTAACCATAACCCTAATCCAACACCTCACCCTAACTCTAACTCTACCCCAAACCCTAACCTAAACCTAACTCAAAACCAAAACCAAAATCTAACCCTAACCCTAACTCTAACCCAAACCCTAAACTATCTCTAAACCTAACCCTAACTCAAACCCTCACTCTAACACTAACCCAAACCGTAACCCTAACCCTAACCCAAACCATAACCCAAATAATAACCCTAATCCTAACCCTAACACTAACCCTAAACCTTATCCTAACACTAACCCTAACCCTAACCCTAACCCTAATTCTAACCCTAACCCTAACCCTAACACTAACCCTAACCCTAACCCAAACCGAAACCCTAATCTTAACACAAACCCTAACACTAATCCTAACCCTAAACCTAACCCTAACCCAAACCCTAACCCTAAACCTAACCCTAACCCAAACCCTAACCCTAATGCTAACCCTAATCCTAACCCTAACACTAACCCTAGTCCTAACCCTAACCCTAACCCAAACCCTTACACTAACCCTAAGCCTAACCCTAACCCTAAATAAAACCCTAACCCTAACCCTAACCCTAACCCGAACCCAAACCCTAACCCTAACCCTAACCCTAACTGAAATACTTATGCTAAACCTAACCCTAACCCTAATGCTAACCCTAAACCTAATTCAAACTCAAACCCTAACCCTAATCCTAACCCTAAACCTAACCTTAACCCTTAACCAAACTCAAACTCTAAACATAACTCTAATCAGAACCCTAACCCTAACCCTAATCCTAACCCTAACCCTAACCATAAATCTAATTCAAAACCTCACACTAACCCTAACTCTAACCCAAAGCCTAACCTAACCCTAACTCTAAACCAAACCCAAACCCTAACCCTAACACTAACTCTAACCCAAAACCTAACCTAACCCTAAACCTGACCCTAACTCAAACCCTAACTCTAACACTAACCCAAACCATAACCCAAATAATAACCCTAATCCTAACCCTAACCTTAACCCTCATCCTTATCCTACCCCTAACCCTAAACCTAATTCTAACCCTAACCCTAACCCTACCCCTAACCCTAACCCAAACCCTAATCCTACCCCTCATGCTAACCCTAAACCTAACCCTAACATTAACCCTCGTCCTAACCCTAACCCTAACCCTAACCCTAAACCTAACCCAAACCCTAACCCTAACCCTAATCCTAAAACTAATGCTAACCCTAAACCTAACCCTAACCCTAGTCGTAACCCTAACCCTAACCCAAACCCTAACACTAACCCTAACCCTAACCATAAATCAAACCCTAAACCTAACCCTAACCCTAACCTTAACCTAACCCTAACCCTAACTGAAACACTAATCCTAAACCTAACCCTAACCCTAATGCTAACCCTAAACCTAATTCAAACTCAAACCCTAACCCTAATCATAACCCGAACCCAAACCCTAACACTAACCCTAAACCTAACCCAAAATATAACCGAAACCGAAACCCTAACCCTAACCCTATAAGTAACCCTAAACCCTAACACTTACCCTAACCATAACCCAAACCTAAACACAAACCCTAACCCTAATCCTAACCCTAAACCTAACCCTAACCCTAATCCTAGTCCTATCCCTAAACCTAACCGTAACCCTAACCCTATCCTTAACCCTTACTCAAACCCTAACTCTAACACTAAACCAAACCCTAACACTAAACCTAACCCAAACCACAACCCAAATAATAACCCTAACCCTAACCCTAACCCTAACCCAAACCCAAACCCTAATCTTAACACAAACCCTAACCCTAATCCTAACCCTAACCCTAACCCTAACCCTAAACCTAAACCTAACCCTAAACCTAACCCTAACCCAAACCCTAACCCTAACCCTAACCCTAACCCTAACACAAACCCTAATCCTAACCCTAATCCTAACCCTAATGCTAACCCTAAACCTAACCCTAATACTAACCCTAGTCCTAACCCTAACCCTAACCCTAACCCTAAACCTAACCCTAATCCTAACCCTAAATCAAACCCTAACCCTAACCCTAACGCTAACCGTAACCCTAACCCTAACCCTAACCCTAACCCTAACTCTAACCCAAACTCTAACGTAACCCTAAACGTAACCCTAACTCAAACCCTAACTCTAACACTAAACCAAACCCTAACACTAACCCTAACCCAAACCACAACCCAAATAATAACCCTAATCTTAACCCTAACCCTAACCCTCATCCTTATCCTAAACCTAACCCTAACCCTAACCCTAATATTAACACTAATTCTAATCCTAACCCTAACCCTAACCCAAAACCTAACCCTAACCCTAACCCTAACCCTAATCTTTACAATAACCCTAACCTTAACACTAACCCAGATTCAAACCTAACCCTAACCCAAACCCTAACCCTAACCCTAACCCTAACCCAAACCCTAACCGTAACCCTAATTCTAACCCTAATGCTAAACCTAAACCTAACTCAAACTCAAACCCTAACCCTAAGCCTAACCCTAACCCAAACGCTAACCCTAACCCTAACCCTAACCCTAACTAAAACCCTAACACTAACCCAACCCGATCGCAAACCCTAAGCCTAACCCGAAACTTAACCGAAAACCTAAACCTAAATGTAATCCTAAACCAAACCCTAACCCTAAACCTAACCGTAACCCTAACCCTAACCCTAACCTTAACCCTAACCCAAACCCTAACCCTAACCCTAACCCAAAACCTAAACCCAACCGTAAACCTAACCCTAACCCTAAACCAAAAACTAACCCTAAATCTAACCCTAAGCCAAACCCTAACCCTAACCCTTATCCTAACCCATTCCCAAACCCTAACACTAACCCGAACCCAAACCCAAACCCTAACCCTAATCCTAACCCTAATGCTAACCCTAAACCTAACTCAAAGTCAAACCCTAATTATAACCCTAACCCTAAACCAAACCCTAACCCTAACCCTCACCTTAACCCTAACCCTAACCCTAACCCTAACCCTAACCATAACACTAACCCTAATTTTAACTAAAACCCAAACCCTAACCCTAACCCAAACCCAAACCCTAATCTTAACACAAACCCTAACCCTAATCCTAACCCTAACCCTAACCCTAACCCAACCCCTAACCCGCACCATAACTCTAACCCAAACCCGAACCCTAACCCTAAGCCTAACCCAAATCCTTACCCTAACCCTAACCCTAACACTAACCCAAACCCTAACCCTAACCCAAACCCTAACCCAAACCCAAACCCTAACCCTAACCCTAACGCTAACCCTAACCCTAACCCTAACGCTAACCCTAACCATAACCCTAACCCTAAACCTAACCAAACCTAAACCCTAACCCAAACCCTAATCCTAACACTAACCCTAACACTAAACCTAACCGAAAACCTAAACCCTAACCCTACTCCTAACCCTAACCCTAACCCTAATACAAACCCTAACCCTAACGTAACCTTAATCCAAACCCTAACCCTAACCCTAATCCACACAGAAACCATAATCTTAACACAAACCCTAACCCTAATCCTAACCCTAAACCTAACCCTAACCCAAACGCTAACCCTAACCCTACCCCTAACCCAAACCCTAACCCTAACCCAAACCCTAACCCTAATCCTAACCCTAACCCTAACCCAAACCCTAACACTAACCCTAAACCTAATCCTAACCCTAACTCAAACCCTATCCCTAACCCTAACCCTAACCCGAACCCAAACCCTAACCCTAACTCTAAACCTAACCCAAAACCTAAACCAAACCCCAACACTACCCATAAACCAAATCCTAAATCTAACCCTAACCCTAAACCTAATTCAAACTCTAACCCTAACCCTAACACAAACCCTAACGCTAACCCTAATTCTAACTGAAACCCAAACCCTAACACTAACCCTAACCCAAACCCTAACAATAACCCTAAAACTAAACCTAACCCCTAACCCTAAAACTAACCGTAACCCTAAACGTAACCTTAATCCAAACCCTAACCCTAACCCTAATCCACACAGAAAAAATAATCTTAACACAAACCCTAACCCTAATCCTAACCCTAAACCTAACCCTAACCCAAACGCTAACCCTAACCCCAACCCCAACCCAAACCCCAACCCTAACCCAAACCCTAACCCTAATCCTAACCCTAACCCTAACCCAAACCCTAACACTAACCCTAAACCTAATCCTAACCCTAACTCAAACCCTATCCCTAACCCTAACCCTAACCCGAACCCAAACCCTAACCCTAACTCTAAACCTAACCCAAAACCTAAACCAAACCCCAACACTACCCATAAACCAAATCCTAAATCTAACCCTAACCCTAAACCTAATTCAAACTCTAACCCTAACCCTAACACAAACCCTAACGCTAACCCTAATTCTAACTGAAACCCAAACCCTAACACTAACCCTAACCCAAACCCTAACAATAACCCTAAAACTAAACCTAACCCCTAACCCTAAAACTAACCCTAACCCTAAACGTAACCTTAATCCAAACCCTAACCCTAACCCTAATCCACACAGAAACCATAATCTTAACACAAACCCTAACCCTAATCCTAACCCTAAACCTAACCCTAACCCAAACGCTAACCCTACCCCTAACCCTAACCCAAACCCTAACCCTAACCCAAACCCTAACCCTAATCCTAACCCTAACCCTAACCCAAACCCTAACACTAACCCTAAACCTAATCCTAACCCTAACTCAAACCCTATCCCTAACCCTAACCCTAACCCGAACCCAAACCCTAACCTTAACTCTAAACCTAACGTAAACCTAAACCAAACCCCAACACTACCCATAAACCAAATCCTAAATCTAACCCTAACCCTAAACCTAATTCAAACTCTAACCCTAACCCTAACACAAACCCTAACGCTAACCCTAATTCTAACTGAAACCCAAACCCTAACACTAACCCTAACTCAAACCCTAAAAATAACCCTAAAACTAAACCTAACCATTACCCTAAAACTAACCCTAACCCTAAACCTAACCATTACCCAAACCCTAACCCTAACCCTAAACCTTACTGAAACACTAATCCTAAACCTAACCCTAACCCTAATGCTAACCCTAAACCTAATTCAAATTCAAACCCTAACCCTAATCCTAACCCGAACCCAAACCCTAACCCTAACCCTAAACCTAACCCAAAACATAACCCAAACTGAAACCCTAACCCTAACCCTATCCCTAACCATAACCCTAAAACCTAACCCTAACACTAACCCTAACCATAACCCAAACCTAAGCAAAAACCCTAACCTTAATCCTAATCCTAACCGTAATCCTAGTCCTAACCCTAACCCTAACCCTAACCCAAACCCTAACACTAACCCTAACCCTAACCCTAACCCTAAATCAAACCCTAAACCTAACCCTAACCCTAACCCTAACACAAACCATAACCCAAATAATTACCCTAATCCTAACCCTAAACCTAACCCTCATCCTTATCCTAACACTAACCCTAACCCTAACCCTAATATTAACACTAATTCTAATCCTAAACCTAACCCTAACCCAAAACCTAATCCAAACCCTAACCCTAACCCTAATCTTAACAATAACCCTAACCTTAACACTAACCCAGATTCAAACCTAACCCTAACCCAAACCCTAAACCTAACCCTAACCCTAACCCAAACCCTAACCGTAACCCTAATTCTAACCCTAATGCTAAACCTAAATCTAACTCAAACTCAAACCCTAACCCTAAGCCTAACCCTAACCCAAACGCTAACCCTAACCCTAACCCTAACCCTAACTAAAACCCTAACACTAACCCAACCCGATCGCAAAACCTAAGCCTAACCCGAAACTTAACCGAAAACCTAAACCTAAATGTAATCCTAAACCAAACCCTTACCCTAACCCTACCGTAACCCTAACCAAACCCTAACCTTAGCCCTAACCCAAACACTAACCCTAACCCTAACCCAAAACCTAAACCCAAGCGTAAACCTAACCCTAACCCTAAACCAAAAACTAACCCTAAATCTAACCCTAAGCCAAACCCTAACCCTAACCCTTATCCTAACCCATTCCCAAACCCTAACACTAACCCTAACCCTAACCCAAACCCTAACCCTAACCCTAACCCGAACCCAAACCCAAACCCTAACCCTAATCCTAACCCTAATGCTAACCCTAAACCTAACTCAAAGTCAAACACTAATTATAACCCTAACCCTAAACCAAACCCTAACCCTAACCCTCAACTTAACCCTAACCCTAACCCTAACCATAACACTAACCCTAATTTTAACTAAAACCCAAACCCTAAACCTAACCCAAACCCAAACCCTAATCTTAACACAAACCCTAACCCTAATCCTAACCCTAACCCTAACCCTAAGCCAACCCCTAACCCGCACCATAACTCTAACCCAAACCCGAACCCTAACCCTAAGCCTAACCCAAATCCTTACCCTAACCCTAACCCTAACCCTAACCCAAACCCTAACCCTAACCCAAACCCTAACCCAAACTCAAACCCTAACCCTAACCCTAACGCTAACCCTAACCCTAACCCTAACCCTAACGCTAACCCTAACCATAACCCTAACCCTAAACCTAACCAAACCTAAACCCTAACCCAAACCCTAATCCTAACACTAACCCTTACACTAAACCTAACCGAAAACCTAAACCCTAACACTACTCCTAACCCTATCCCTAACCCTAACACAAAACCTAACCCTAAACGTAACCTTAATCCAAACCCTAACCCTAACCCTAATCCACACAGAAACCATACTCTTAACACAAACCCTAACCCTAATCCTAACCCTAAACCTAACCCTAACCCAAACGCTAACCCTAACCCTAACCCAAACCCTAACCCAAACCCAAACCCTAACCCTAATCCTAACCCTAACCCTAACCCAAACCCTAACACTAACCCTAAACCTAATCCTAACCCTAAATCAAACCCTATCCCTAACCCTAACCCTAACCCGAACCCAAACCCTAACCCTAACTCTAAACCTAACACAAAACCTAAACCAAACCCCAACACTACCCATAAACCAAATCCTAAATCTAACCCTAACCCTAACCCTAATTCTAACTGAAACCCAAACCCTAACACTAACCCTAACCCAAACCCTAACAATAACCCTAAAACTAAACCTAACCCCTAACCCTAAAACTAACCCTAACCCTAAACCTAACCATTACCCAAACCCTAACCCTAACCCTAAACCTTACTGAAACACTAATCCTAAACCTAACCCTAACCCTAATGCTAACCCTAAACCTAATTCAAATTCAAACCCTAACCCTAATCCTAACCCGAACCCAAACCCTAACCCTAACCCTAAACCTAACCCAAAACATAACCCAAACCCTAACCCTAACCCTAACCCTATCCCTAACCCTAACCCTAACCCTAACCCTAACCCTAACCCAAACCCTAACCCTAACCCTAATCCTAACCCTAACACTAATCCTAAACCTAAACCTAAGGCTAATCCTATTCCTAAGCCTAAGGCTAAACCAAACCCTAACGCTAACCCTAACCCTAACCGTAAGCCTAAGGCAAACCCTAAATCTAACCCTAACCCTAACCTTAACCCTAACCCTAACCCTAACTGAAACACTAATCCTAAACCTAACCCTAACCCTAATGCTAAACCTAAACCTAATTCAAACTCAAACCCTAACCCTAATCCTAACCCGAACCCAAACCCTAACCCTAACCCTAAACCTAGCCCAAAACATAACCCAAACCGAAACCCTAACCCTAACCCTAACCCTAATCCTAAACTGTAACCCTAACACTTACCCTAATCATAACCCCAACCTAAACCCAAACCCCAACCCTAATCCTAACCCTAACCCTAACCCTAATCCTAGTTCTAACCCTAACCCTAACCCTAACCCTAACCCTAACCCTAACCCTAACCTTAACCGTAACCCAAACCCAAACTCTAAACCTAACTCTAATCGGAACCCTAACCCTAACCCTAACCCTAACGCTAACCCTAACCATAACCCTAACCCTAACCGTAAAGCTAAACCTAACCATAACCCTAACCCTAACCCTAAACCTAACCAAACCTAAACCCTAACCCAAACCCTAATCCTAACCCTAACCCTAACACTAAACCTAACCGAAAACCTAAACCCTAAACCTAATCCTAACCCTAACTGTAACCCTAAAACAAAACCTAACCTTAAACGTAACTTTAACCCAAACCCTAACCCTAACCCTAAACTAAACCCTAATCTTAACACAAAACCTAAGCCTAATCCTAACCCTAACCGTAACCCTAACTGAAACCTTAACCCTAACCCTAACCCTAACCCAAACCCTAACCCTAACCCTAACCCTAAACCAAACCCAAACCCTAACACTAGCCCTAACCCTAACCCTAACCCTAAATCAAACCCTAAACCTAACCCTAACCCTAACCTTAACCTAACCCTAACCCTAACTGAAACACTAATACTAAACCTAACCCTAACCCTAATGCTAACCCTAAACCTAATTCAAACTCAAACCCTAACCCTAATCCTAACCCGAACCCAAACCCTAACCCTAACCCTAAACCTAAGCCAAAATATAACCCAAACCGAAACACTAACCCTAACCCTAAACCTAACCCTGAACCCTAACCCTAACACTTACCATAACCATAACCCAAACCTTAACACAAACCCTAACCCTAATCCTAACCCTAAACCTAACCCTAATCCTAGTCCTATCCCTAACCCTAACCGTAACGCTAACCCTAAACTTAACAAATACCCAAACCCAAACTCTAAACCTAACTCTAATCCGAACCCTAACCCTAACCCTAATCCTAACCCTAACCCTAACCATAACCCTAATCCAACACCTGACCCTAACCCTAACTCTAACCCAAACCCTAACCTAGACCTAACTCTAAACCAAACCCAAACCGTAACCCTAACCCTCACCCTAAACATAACCCAAATAATAACCCTAATCCTATCCCTAACACTAACCCTCATCCTTATCCTAACCCTAACCCTAACCCTAACCCTAATTCTAACACTAACCTAACCCTAACCCTAACCCTAACCCTAACCCAAACCCAAACCCTAATCTTAACACAAACCCTAACCCTAATTCTAACCCTAACCCTAACCCTAACCCAAACCCTAAACCTAACCCTAACCCTAACCCAAACCCCAAACCTAACGCTTACCCTAACCCAAACCCTAACCCTAACCCTAATCCTAACCCTAATGCTAATCCTAAACCTAACCCTAACTCTAACCCTATTCCTAACCCTAACCCTAACCCAAACTCTAACAATAACCCTAACCCTAACCCTAAATCAAACCCTAAACCTAACCCCAAACCTAACCCGAACCCAAACCCTAACCCTAACCCTAACCCTAACTGAAACACTAATCCTAAACCTAACCCGAACCCTAATGCTAACCCTAAACCTAATTCAAACTCAAACCCTAACCCTAATCCTAACCCGAACCCAAACCCTAACCTTAACCCTAAACCTAACACAAAACATAACCGAAACCGAAACCCTAACCCTAACCCTAACCCTAACCCTAAACCCTAACCCTAACACTTACCCTAATCATAACCGAAACCTAAACCCAAACCCTAACCCTAATCCTAACCCTAACCCTAACCCTAATCCTAGTCCTAACCCTAACCCTAACCCTAACCCTAACCGTAACCCTAAACTTAACCCTTACCCAAACCCAAACTCTAAACCAAACTCTAATCGGAACCCTAACCCTAACCCTAATCCTAACCCTAACCCCAACCATAACCCTAATCCAACAGCTCACGCTAACCCTATCTCTAACCTAAACCCTAACCTAAACCTAACTCTAAACTAAACCCAAACCCTAACCCTAGCCCTAACTCTAACCCAAACCCTAACCTAACCCTAAACCTATCCCTAATTCAAACCCTAACTCTAACACTAACCCAAACCCTAACCCTAACCCTAACACAAACCATAACCCAAATAATAACCCCAACCCTAAGCCTAACCCTAACCCTACGCCTAACACTAATCCTAACCCAAACCCTACCCCTAACCCTAACCCAAACCCTAATCCTAACCCTAATGCTACCCCTAACCCTAACCCTAACACTAACCCTAGTCCTAACCCTAACCCTAACCCAAACCCTAACACTAACCCTAACCCTAACCCTAACCCTAAATCAAACCCTAAACCTAACCCTAAACCTAACCCGAACCCAAACTCTAACCCTAACCCTAACTCTAATCCTAGTCCTAACCCTAAGCCTAACCCTAACCCTAACCTTAATCCTTACCCAAACCCAAACTCTAAACCTAACTCTAATCGGAACCCTAACCCTAACCCTAACTCTAACGCTAACCCTAACCATAACCCTAACCCTAACCCTAACCGTAAAGCTAAACCTAGCCATAACCCTAACCCTAACCCTAAACCTAACCAAACCTAAACCATAACCAAATCCCTAATCCTTCCCCTACCCCTAACACTAAACCTAACCGAAAACCTAATCCCTTAACCTAATCCTAACCCTAAACCTAACCCTAAAACAAAACCTAAACCTAAACGTAACTTTAACCCAAACCCTAACCCTAACCCTAAACCAAACGCTAATCTTAACACAAACCCTAACCCTAATCCTAACTCTAACCGTAACCCTAACTCAAACGTTAACCCTAACCCTAACCCTAACCCAAACCCTAAACCTAACCCTAACCCTAACCCAAACCCAAACCCTAACCCTAACCCTAATCCTAAAACTAATGCTAACCCTAAACCTAACCCTAACCCTAGTCGTAACCCTAACCCTAACCCAAACCCTAACACTAACCCTAACCCTAACCATAAATCAAACCCTAAACCTAACCCTAACCCTAACCTTAACCTAACCCTAACCCTAACTGAAACACTAATCCTAAACCTAACCCTAACCCTAATGCTAACCCTAAACCTAATTCAAACTCAAACCCTAACCCTAATCATAACCCGAACCCAAACCCTAACCCTAGCCCTAAACCTAACCCAAAATATAACCGAAACCGAAACCCTAACCCTAACCCTAAACCTAACCCTAAACCCTAACACTTACCCTAACCATAACCCAAACCTAAACACAAACCCTAACCCTAATCCTAACCCTAAACCTAAACCTAACCCTAATCCTAGTCCTATCCCTAACCCTAACCGTAACCCTAACCCTATCCTTAACCCTTACCCAAACCCAAACTCTAAACTTAACTCTAATCGGAACCCTAACCCTAACCCTAATCCTAACCCTAACCCTAACCATAACCCTAATCCAACACCTCACCCTAACTCTAACTCTAACCCAAACCCTAACCTAAACCTAACTCTAAACCAAACCCAAAATCTAACCCTAACCCTAACTCTAACCCAAACCCTAAACTATCTCTAAACCTAACCCTAACTCAAACCCTCACTCTAACACTAACCCAAACCGTAACCCTAACCCTAACCCAAACCATAACCCAAATAATAACCCTAATCCTAACCCTAACACTAACCCTAAACCTTATCCTAACACTAACCCTAACCCTACCCCTAACCCTAATTCTAACCCTAACCCTAACCCTAACCCTAACCCTAACCCTAACCCAAACCGAAACCCTAATCTTAACACAAACCCTAACACTAATCCTAACCCTAAACCTAACCGTAACCAAACCCTAACCCTAAACCTAACCCTAACCCAAACCCTAACCCTAATGCTAACCCTAATCCTAACCCTAACACTAACCCTAGTCCTAACCCTAACCCTAACCCAAACCCTTACACTAACCCTAAGCCTAACCCTAACCCTAAATAAAACCCTAACCCTAACCCTAACCCTAACCCGAACCCAAACCCTAACCCTAACCCTAACCCTAACTGAAATACTTATGCTAAACCTAACCCTAACCCTAATGCTAACCCTAAACCTAATTCAAACTCAAACCCTAACCCTAATCCTAACCCTAAACCTAACCTTAACCCTTAACCAAACTCAAACTCTAAACATAACTCTAATCGGAACCCTAACCCTAACCCTAATCCTAACCCTAACCCTAACCATAAATCTAATTCAAAACCTCACACTAACCCTAACTCTAACCCAAAGCCTAACCTAACCCTAACTCTAAACCAAACCCAAACCGTAACCCTAACACTAACTCTAACCCAAAACCTAACCTAACCCTAAACCTGACCCTAACTCAAACCCTAACTCTAACACTAACCCAAACCATAACCCAAATAATAACCCTAATCCTAACCTTAACCTTAACCCTCATCCTTATCCTAACCCTAACCCTAAACCTAATTCTAAACCTAACCCTAACCCTAACCCTAACCCTAACACAAACCCAAACCCTAATTTTAACACAAACCCTAACCCTAATCCTAACTCCAACCCTAACCCTAACCCAAACCCTAACCATAACCCTAACCCTAACCCAAAACATAACCCTAACCCTAACCCTAACCCTAACCCTAACCCTAACCCAAACCCTAACCCTAACCCTAATCCTAACCCTAATGCTAACCCTAAACCTAACCCTAACACTAACCCTAATCCTAACCCTAACCCTAACTCAAACCCTAACATTAACCCTAACACAAACCCTACCCATAAAGCAAACCCTAAATCTAACCCTAACCCTAACCTTAACCCTAACCCTAACCCTAACTGAAACACTAATCCTAAACCTAACCCTAACCCTAATGCTAAACCTAAACCTAATTCAAACTCAAACCCTAACCCAAATCCTAACCCGAACCCAAACCCTAACCCTAACCCTAAACCTAGCCCAAAACATAACCCAAACCGAAACCCTAACCCTAACCCTAACCCTAATCCTAAACTGTAACCCTAACACTTACCCTAATCATAACCCCAACCTAAACCCAAACCCCAACCCTAATCCTAACCCTAATCCTAACCCTAATCCTAGTTCTAACCCTAACCCTAACCCTAACCCTAACCCTAACCCTAACCCTAACCCTAATCCTAACCCTAATCCTAGTCCTATCCCTAACCCTAACCGTAACCCTAACCCTATCCTTAACCCTTACCCAAACCCAAACTCTAAACTTAACTCTAATCGGAACCCTAACCCTAACCCTAATCCTAACCCTAACCCTAACCATAACCCTAATCCAACACCTCACCCCAACTCTAACTCTAACCCAAACCCTAACCTAAACCTAACTCTAAACCAAACCCAAAATCTAACCCTAACCCTAACTCTAACCCAAACCCTAAACTATCTCTAAACCTAACCCTAACTCAAACCCTCACTCTAACACTAACCCAAACCGTAATCCTAACCCTAACCCAAACCATAACCCAAATAATAACCCTAATCCTAACCCTAACAGTAACCCTAAACCTTATCCTAACACTAACCCTAACCCTAACCCTAACCCTAATTCTAACCCTAACCCTAACCCTAACCCTAACCCTAACCCTAACCCAAACCGAAACCCTAATCTTAACACAAACGCTAACACTAATCCTAACCCTAAACCTAACCGTAACCAAACCCTAACCCTAAACCTAACCCTAACCCAAACCCTAACCCTAACCCTAACCCTAACCCTAACCCTAACCCTAACCCAAACCCTAAACCTAACCCTAATCCTAACCCTAATGCTAACCCTAATCCTAACCCTAACACTAACCCTAGTCCTAACCCTAACCCTAACCCAAACCCTTACACTAACCCTAAGCCTAACCCTAACCCTAAATAAAACCCTAACCCTAACCCTAACCCTAACCCGAACCCAAACCCTAACCCTAACCCTAACCCTAACTGAAATACTTATGCTAAACCTAACCCTAACCCTAATGCTAACCCTAAACCTAATTCAAACTCAAACCCTAACCCTAATCCTAACCCTAAACCTAACCTTAACCCTTAACCAAACTCAAACTCTAAACATAACTCTAATCGGAACCCTAACCCTAACCCTAATCCTAACCCTAACCCTAACCATAAATCTAATTCAAAACCTCACACTAACCCTAACTCTAACCCAAAGCCTAACCTAACCCAAACTCTAAACCAAACCCAAACCGTAACCCTAACACTAACTCTAACCCAAAACCTAACCTAACCCTAAACCTGACCCTAACTCAAACCCTAACTCTAACACTAACCCAAACCATAACCCAAATAATAACCCTAATCCTAACCCTAACCTTAACCCTCATCCTTATCCTAACCCTAACCCTAAACCTAATTCTAAACCTAACCCTAACCCTAACCCTAACCCTAACACAAACCCAAACCCTAACCCTAACCCAAACCCTAACCCTAACCCTAACCCTAACCCAAACCCTAACCCTAACCCTAACCCTAACCCAAACCCTAACCCTAACCCTAATCCTAACCCTAATGCTAACCCTAAACCTAACCCTAACACTAACCCTAATCCTAACCCTAACCCTAACTCAAACCCTAACACTAACCCTAACCCTAACCCTAACCCTAAAGCAAACCCTAAATCTAACCCTAACCCTAACCTTAACCCTAACCCTAACCCTAACTGAAACACTAATCCTAAACCTAACCCTAACCCTAATGCTAAACCTAAACCTAATTCAAACTCAAACCCTAACCCTAATCCTAACCCGAACCCAAACCCTAACCCTAACCCTAAACCTAGCCCAAAACATAACCCAAACCGAAACCCTAACCCTAACCCTAACACTAATCCTAAACTGTAACCCTAACACTTACCCTAATCATAGCCCCAACCTAAACCCAAACCCCAACCCTAATCCTAACCCTAACCCTAACCCTAATCCTAGTTCTAACCCTAACCCTAACCCTAACCCTAACCCTAACCTTAACCGTAACCCAAACCCAAACTCTAAACCTAACTCTAATCGGAACCCTAACCCTAACCCTAACCCTAACGCTAACCCTAACCATAACCCTAACCCTAACCGTAAAGCTAAACCTAACCATAACCCTAACCCTAACCCTAAACCTAACCAAACCTAAACCCTAACCCAAACCCTAATCCTAACCCTAACCCTAACACTAAACCTAACCGAAAACCTAAACCCTAAACCTAATCCTAACCCTAACTGTAACCCTAAAACAAAACCTAACCTTAAACGTAACTTTAACCCAAACCCTAACCCTAACCCTAAACCAAACCCTAATCTTAACACAAAACCTAACCCTAATCCTAACCCTAACCGTAACCCTAACTCAAACCTTAACCCTAACCGTAACCCTAACCCAAACCCTAACCCTAACCCTAACCCTAAACCAAACCCAAGCCCTAACACTAGCCCTAACCCTAACCCTAACCCTAAATCAAACCCTAAACCTAACCCTAACCCAAACCTTAACCTAACATTAACCCTAACTGAAACACTAATCCTAAACCTAACCCTAACCGTAATGCTAACCCTAAAACTAATTCAAACTCAAACCCTAACCCTAATCCTAACCCGAACCCAAACCCTAACCCTAACCCTAAACCTAACCCAAAATATAACCAAAACCGAAACCCTAACCCTAACCCTAACCCTAACCCTAACCATAACCCAAACCTAAACACAAACCCTAACCCTAAACCTAACCCTAATCCTAGTCCTATCCCTAACCCTAACCGTAACCCTAACCTTAAACCTTACCCAAACCCAAACTCTAAACCTAACTCTAATCGGAACCCTAACCCTAACCCTAATCCTAACCCTAACCCTAACCATAACCCTAATGCAACACCTCACTCTAACCCTAACTCTAACCCAAACCCTAACCTAAACCTAACTCTAAACCAAACCCAAACCCTAACCCTAACCCTAAGTCTAACCCAAACCCTAACCTAACCCTAAAACTAACCCTAACTCAAACCCTCACTCTAACACTAACCCAAACCGTAACCCTAAACCTAACCCAAACCATAACCCAAATAATAACCCTAATCCTAACCCTAACACTAACCCTCATCCTTATCCTAACCCTAACCCTAACCCAAACCCAAACCCTAATCTTAACACAAACCCTAACCCTAATCCTAACCCTAACACTAACCCTCCTCCTTATCCTAGCCCTAACCCTAACCCTAACCCTAACCCTAACCCTAACCCAAACCCTAACCCTAACCCTAACCCTAACCCTAACCCTAACCCTAATCCTAACACAAACCCCAAACCTAATTTTAACACAAACCCTAACACTAATCCTAACTCCAACCCTAAACCTAACCCAAACCCTAACCCTAACCCTAACGCTAACCCTAACACAAACCCTAAACCTAACCCTAACCCTAACCCTAACCCTAACCCTAACCCTAACCCTAAATCAAACCCTAACCCTATCCCTAACCCTAACCCGAACCCAAACCCTAACCCTAACCCTAACCCTAACTGAAACACTAATCCTAAACCTAACCCTAACCCTAATGCTAACCCTAAACCTAATTCAAACTCAAACCCTAACCCTATCCCTAACCCGAACCCAAACACTAACCCTAACCCTAAACCTAACCAAAAACATAACCCAAACCGAAACCCTAACCCTAAATCTAACCCTAACCCTAAACCCTAACCCTAACACTAACCCTAATATTAAACCAAACCTAAACACAAACCTAACCCTAATCCTAACCCTAACCGTAACCCTAATCCTAGTCCTAACCCTAACCCTAACACTAACACTAACCTTAAGCCTTACACAAACACGAACTCTAAACCTAACTCTAATCGGAACCCTAACCCTAACCCTAATCCTACCTCTAACCCTAACCATAACCCTAATCCAACACCTCACCCGAATCCTAACTCTAACCCAAACCCTAACCTAACCCTAACTGTAAACCAAACGCAAACCCTAACCCTAACCCTAACTCTAACCCAAACTCTAACCTAACCCTAAACCTAACCCTAACTCAAACCCTAACTCTAACACTAAACCTAACTCTAACACTAAACACTAACCCTAAACCTAACCGTAAACCTAACCCTAACCCTAACCTTAACCCTAACCCAAAACCTAACCCTAACCCTAACCCAAAACCTAAACCCAACCGTAAACCTAACCCTAACCCTAAACCAAAAACTAACCCTAAATCTAACCCTAAGCCAAACCCTAACCCTAACCCTTATCCTAAACCATTCCCAAACCCTAACACTAACCCTAACCCTAACCCAAACCCTAACCCTAACCCTAACCCGAACCCAAACCCAAACCCTAAACCTAATCCTAACCCTAATGCTAACCCTAAACCTAACTCAAAGTCAAACCCTAATTATAACCCTAACCCTAAACCAAACCCTAACCCTAACCCTCACCTTAACCCTAACCCTAACCCTAACCCTAACCCTAACCATAACACTAACCCTAATTTTAACTAAAACCCAAACCCTAACCCTAACCCAAACCCAAACCCTAATCTTAACACAAACAATAACCCTAATCCTAACCCTAACCCTAACCCTAACCCTAAGCCTAACCCTAACTCTAACTCTAACCCAAACCCTAACCTAAACCTAACTCTAAACCAAACCCAAACCCTGACTCTAACCCTAACTCTAACCCAAACCCTAACCTAACCCTAAACCTATCCCTAATTCAAACCCTAACTCTAACACTAACCCAAACCCTAACCCTAAACCTAACACAAACCATAACCCAAATAATAACCCTAACCCTAACCCTAACCCTAACCCTAACCTTAACCCTAACCATTATTCTAACCCTAAACCGAACCCTAACCCTAATCCTAACCCTAACCCTAACCCAAACCCAAACCCTAATCTTAACACAAACCCTAACCCTAATCCTAACCCTAACCCTAACCCTAACCCAAACCCTAACCCTAACCCTAAACCTAAACCAAACCCTAACCCTAACCCTAACCCTAACCCTAATCCTAACCCTAATGCTAACCCTAAACCTAACCCTAACATTAACCCTCGTCCTAACCCTAACCCTAACCCTAACCCTAACCCTAACAGTAACCCTAAACCAAACCCTAAACCTAACCCAAACCCTAACCCTAACCATAAACCTAAACCTAATCCTAACCCTAATGCTAACCCTAAACCTAACCCTAACATTAACCCTCGTCCTAACCCTAACCCTAACCCAAACCCTTACCCTAACCCTAATCCTAACTCCAACCCTAAACCTAACCCAAACCCTAACCATAAAACTAACCCTAACCCAAACCCTAACCCTAACCCTAACCCTAACCCTAACCCAAACCCGAACCCTAACCCTATCCTAACCCTAATGCTAACCCTAAACCTAACCCTAACACTAACCCTAGTCCTAACCCTAACTCTAACCCAAACCCTAACACTAACCCTAACCCTAACCCTAACCCTAAATCAAACCCTAAACCTAACCCTAACAATAACCTTAACCCTAACCCTAACCCTAACTGAAACACTAATCCTAAACCTAACCCTAACCCTAATGCTAACCCTAAACCTAATTCAAACTCAAACCCTAACCCTAATCCTAACCCGAACCCAGACCCTAACCCTAAAACTAAACCTAGCCCAAAACATAACCCAAACCGAAACCCTAACACTATCCCGAACCCTAACCCTAAACTGTAACCCTAACATTTACCCTAAACATAACCCAAACCTAAACCCAAACCCTAACCCTAATCCTAACCCTAACACTAACCCTAATCCTAGTCCTAACCCTAACCCTAACCCTAACCCTAATCTTAACCCTTACCCAAACCCAAACTCTAAACCTAACGCTACTCGGAACCCTAACCCTAACCCTAACCCTAACCCTAACCCTAACCATAACCCTAACCCTAACCCTAACAGAAATACTTATCCTAAACCCTAACCCAAACCCTAATCCTAACCCTAACCCTAACACTAAACTTAAGCGAAAACCTAAACCCTAACCCTAATCCTAACCCTAACCCTAACCCTAAAACAAAACCTAACCGTAAACGTAACTTTAACCCAAACCCTAAACCTAACCCTAAACCAAACCCTAATCTTAACACAAACCGTAACCCTAATCCTAACCCTAACCGTAACCCTAACTCAAACGTTAACCCTAACCCTAACCCTAACCCAAACCCTAACCCTAACCCTAACCCTAACCCAAACCCTAACCCTAACCCAAACCCTAACCCTAACCCTAATCCTAACCCTAATGCTAACCCTAATCCTAACCCTAACACGAACCCTAGTCCTAACCCTAACCCTAACCCAAACCCTTACACTAACCCTAAGCCTAACCCTAACCCTAAATCAAACCCTAACCCTAACCCTAACCCTAACCCGAACCCAAACCCTAACCCTAACCCTAACCCTAACTGAAATACTTATGCTAAACCTAACCCTAACCCTAATGCTAACCCTAAACCTAATTCAAACTCAAACCCTAACCCTAATCCTAACCCTAAACCTAACCTTAACCCTTAACCCAACCCAAACTCTAAACATAACTCTAATCGGAACCCTAACCCTAACCCTAATCCTAACCCTAACCCTAACCATAAATCTAATTCAAAACCTCACACTAACCCTAACTCTAACCCAAAGCCTAACCTAACCCTAACTCTAAACCAAACCCAAACCGAAACCCTAACACTAACTCCAACCCAAACCCTAACCTAACCCTAAACCTGACCCTAACTCAAACCCTAACTCTAACACTAACCCAAACCATAACCCAAATAATAACCCTAATCCTAACCCTAACCTTAACCCTCATCCTTATCCTAACCCTAACCCTAAACCTAATTCTAAACCTAACCCTAACCCTAACCCTAACCCTAACACAAACCCAAACCCTAATTTTAACACAAACCCTAACCCTAATCCTAACTCCAACCCTAAACCTAACCCAAACCCTAACCCTAACCCTAACCCTAACCCAAAACATAACCCTAACCCTAACCCTAACCCTAACCCTAACCCTATCCCTAACCCAAACCCTAACCCTAACCCTAATCCTAACCCTAATGCTAACCCTAAACCTAACCCTAACACTAACCCTAGTCCTAACCCTAACCCTAACTCAAACCCTAACACTAACCCTAACCCTAACCCTAACCCTAAAGCAAACCCTAAACCTAACCCTAACCCTAACCTTAACGCTAACCCTAACCCTAACTGAAACACTAATCCTAAACCTAACCCTAACCCTAATGCTAAACCTAAACCTAATTCAAACTCAAACCCTAACCCTAATCCTAACCCGAACCCAAACCCTAACCCTAAACCTAGCCCAAAACATAACCCAAACCGAAACCCTAACCCAAACCCTAACCCTAATCCTAAACTGTAACCCTAACACTTACCCTAATCATAACCCAAACCTAAACCCAAACCCCAACCCTAATCCTAACCCTAACCCTAACCCTAATCCTAGTTCTAACCCTAACCCTAACCCTAACCCTAACCCTAACCCTAACCTTAACCGTAACCCAAACCCAAACTCTAAACCTAACTCTAATCGGAACCCTAACCCTAACCCTAACCCTAACGCTAACCCTAACCATAACCCTAACCCTAACCGTAAAGCTAAACCTAACCATAACCCTAACCCTAACCCTAAACCTAACCAAACCTAAACCCTAACCCAAACCCTAATCCTAACCCTAACCCTAACACTAAACCTAACCGAAAACCTAAACCCTAAACCTAATCCTAACCCTAACTGTAACCCTAAAACAAAACCTAACCTTAAACGTAACTTTAACCCAAACCCTAACCCTAACCCTAAACCAAACCCTAATCTTAACACAAACCCTAACCCTAATCCTAACCCTAACCGTAACCCTAACTCAAACCTTAACCCTAACCCTAACCCTAACCCAAACCCTAACCCTAACCCTAACCCTAACCCTAATCTTAACCCTAACCCTAACCCTAATCTTAGTCCTAACCCTAACCCTAACCCTAACCGGAACCCTAACCTTAACCCTTACCCAAACCCAAACTCTAAACCTAACTCTAATCGGAACCCTAACCCTAACCCTAATCCTAACCCTAACCCTAACCATAACCCTAATGCAACACCTCACTCTAACCCTAACTCTAACCCAAACCCTAACCTAAACCTAACTCTAAACCAAACCCAAACCCTAACCCTAACCCTAAGTCTAACCCAAACCCTAACCTAACCCTAAAACTAACCCTAACTCAAACCCTCACTCTAACACTAACCCAAACCGTAACCCTAACCCTAACCCAAACCATAACCCAAATAATAACCCTAATCCTAACCCTAACACTAACCCTCATCCTTATCCTAACCCTAACCCTAACCCAAACCCAAACCCTAATCTTAACACAAACCCTAACCCTAATCCTAACCATAACCCAAACCCTAACACTAACCCTAACCCTAACCCTAACCCTAATCCTAACACAAACCCAAAACCTAATTTTAACACAAACCCTAACACTAATCCTAACTCCAACCCTAAACCTAACCCAAACCCTAACCGTAACCCTAACGCTAACCCTAACACAAACCCTAAACCTAACCCTAACCCTAACAATAACCCTAACCCTAACCCTAACCCTAAATCAAACCCTAACCCTATCCCTAACCCTAACCCGAACCCAAACCCTAACCCTAACCCTAACCCTAACTGAAACACTAATCCTAAACCTAACCCTAACCTAATGCTAACCCTAAACCTAATTCAAACTCAAACCCTAACCCTATTCCTAACCCGAACCCAAACACTAACCCTAACCCTAAACCTAACCAAAAACATAACCCAAACCGAAACCCTAACCCTAAATCTAACCCTAACCCTAAACTCTAACCCTAACACTAACCCTAATATTAAACCAAACCTAAACACAAACCCTAACCCCAATCCTAACCCTAACCGTAACCCTAATCCTAGTCCTAACCCTAACCCTAACACTAACACTAACCTTAAGCCTTACCCAAACACGAACTCTAAACCTAACTCTAAACGGAACCCTAACCCTAACCCTAATCCTACCTCTAACCCTAACCATAACCCTAATCCAACACCTCACCCGAATCCTAACTCTAACCCAAACCCTAACCTAACCCTAACTGTAAACCAAACGCAAACCCTAACCCTCACCCTAACTCTAACCCAAACTCTAACCTAACCCTAAACCTAACCCTAACTCAAACCCTAACTCTAACACTAAACCAAACCCTAACACTAACCCTAACCCAAACCACAACCCAAATAATAACCCTAATCCTAACCCTAACCCTAACCCTCATCCTTATCCTACCCCTTACCCTAACCCTAACCCTAATATTAACACTAATTCTAATCCTAACCCTCACCCTAACCCAAAACCTAACCCTAACCCTAACCCTAAGCCTAATCTTAACAATAACCCTAACCTTAACACTAACCCAGATTCAAACCTAACCCTAATCAAAACCCTAACCCTAACCCTAACCCTAACCCAAACCCTAACCGTAACCCTAATTCGAACCCTAATGCTAAACCTAAACCTAACTCAAACTCAAACCCTAACCCTAAGCCTAACCCTAACCCAAACGCTAAAACTAACCCTAACCCTAACCCTAACTAAAACCCTAACACTAACCCAACCCGATCGCAAACCCTAAGCCTAACCCGAAACTTAACCGAAAACCTAAACCTAAATGTAATCCTAAACCAAACCCTAACCCGAAACCTAAGCGTAACCCTAACCCTAACCCTAACCTTAACCCTAACCCAAACCCTAACCCTAATCCTAACCCAAAACCTAAACCCAACCGTAAACCTAACCCTAACCCTAACCCAAAAACTAACCCTAAATCTAACCCTAAGCCAAACCCTAACCCTAACCCTTATCCTAACCCATTCCCAAACCCTAACACTAACCCTAACCCTAACCCAAACCCTAACCCTAACCCTAACCCGAACCCAAACCCAAACCCTAACCCTAATCCTAACCCTAATGCTAACCCTAAACCTAACTCAAAGTCAAACCCTAATTATAACCCTAACCCTAAACCAAACCCTAACCCTAACCCTCACCTTAACCCTAACCCTAACCCTAACCCTAACCCTAACCTTAACACTAACCCTAATTTTAACTAAAACCCAAACCCTAACCCTAACCCAAACCCAAACCCTAATCTTAACACAGACCCTAACCCTAATCCTAACCCTAACCCTAACCCTAACCCTAAGCCTAACCCTAACTCTAACTCTAACCCAAACCCTAACCTAAACCTAACTCTAAACCAAACCCAAACTCTAGCCCTAACCCTAACTCTAACCCAAACCCTAAACTATCTCTAAACCTAACCCTAACTCAAACCCTCACTCTAACACTAAACCAAACCGTAACCCTAACCCTAACCCAAACCATAACCAAAATAATAACCCTAATCCTAACCCTAACACTAACCCTAAACCTTATCCTAACACTAACCCTAACCCTAACCCTAACCCTAATTCTAACCCTAACCCTAACCCTAACCCTAACCCTAACCCAAACCGAAACCCTAATCTTAACACAAACCCTAACACTAATCCTAACCCTAAACCTAACCCTAACCCAAACCCTAACCCTAAACCTAACCCTAACCCAAACCCTAACCCTAACCCTAACCCTAACCCTAACCCTAACCCAAACCCTAACCCTAACCCTAATCCTAACCCTAATGCTAACCCTAATCCTAACCCTAGAACTAACCCTAGTCCTAAACCTAACCCTAACCCTAACCCAAACCCAAACCCTAACCCTAACCCTAATCCTAAAACTAATGCTAACCCTAAACCTAACCCTAACCCTAGTCGTAACCCTAACCCTAACCCAAACCCTAACACTAACCCTAACCTTAACCCTAAATCCAACCCTAAACCTACCCCTAACCCTAACCTTAACCTAACCCTAACCCTAACTGAAACACTAATCCTAAACCTAACCCTAACCCTAATGCTAACCCTAAACCTAATTCAAACTCAAACCCTAACCCTAATCATAACCCGAACCCAAACCCTAAACCTAACCCTAAATCTAACCCAAAATATAACCGAACCCGAAACCCTAACCCTAACCCTAAACCTAACCCTAAACCCTAACACTTACCCTAACCATAACCCAAACCTAAACACAAACCCTAACCCTAATCCTAACCCTAAACCTAAACCTAACCCTAATCCTAGTCCTATCCCTAACCCTAACCGTAACCCTAACCCTATCCTTAACCCTTACCCAAACCCAAACTCTAAACTTAACTCTAATCGGAACCCTAACCCTAACCCTAATCCTAACCCTAACCCTAACCATAACCCTAATCCAACACCTCACCCTAACTCTAACTCTAACCCAAACCCTAACCTAAACCTAACTCTAAACCAAACCCAAACTCTAACCCTAACCCTAACTCTAACCCAAACCCTAAACTATCTCTAAACCTAACCCTAACTCAAAACTTCACTCTAACACTAACCCAAACCGTAACCCTAACCCTAACCCAAACCATAACCCAAATAATAACCCTAATCCTAACCCTAACACTAACCCTAAACCTTATCTAACACTAACCCTAAACCTAACCCTAACCCTAATTCTAACCCTAACCCTAACCCTAACCCTAACCCTAACCCAAACCGAAAGCCTAATCTTAACACAAACCCTAACACTAATCCTAACCCTAAACCTAACCCTAACCCAAACCCTAACCCTAAACCTAACCCTAACCCAAACCCTAACCCTAACCCTAACCCTAACCCTAACCCTAACCCTAACCCAAACCCTAACCCTAACCCTAATCCTAACCCTAATGCTAACCCTAATCCTAACCCTAACACTAACCCTAGTCCTAACCCTAACCCTAACCCAAACCCTTACACTAACCCTAAGCCTAACCCTAACCCTAAATCAAACCCTAACCCTAACCCTAACCCTAACCCGAACCCAAACCCTAACCCTAACCCTAACCCTAACTGAAATACTTATGCTAAACCTAACCCTAACCCTAATGCTAACCCTAAACCTAATTCAAACTCAAACCCTAACCCTAATCCTAACCCTAAACCTAACCTTAAACCTTAACCCAACCCAAACTCTAAACATAACTCTAATCGGAACCCTAACCCTAACCCTAATCCTAACCCTAACCCTAACCATAAATCTAATTCAAAACCTCACACTAACCCTAACTCTAACCCAAAGCCTAACCTAACCCTAACTCTAAACCAAACCCAAACCGTAACCCTAACACTAACTCTAACCCAAACCCTAACCTAACCCTAAACCTGACCCTAACTCAAACCCTAACTCTAACACTAACCCAAACCATAACCCAAATAATAACCCTAATCCTAACCCTAACCTTAACCGTCATCCTTATCCTAACCCTAACCCTAAACCTAATTCTAAACCTAACCCTAACCCTAACCCTAACCCTAACACAAACCCAAACCCTAATTTTAACACAAACCCTAACCCTAATCCTAACTCCAACCCTAAACCTAACCCAAACCCTAACCCTAACCCTAACCCTAACCCAAAACATAACCCTAACCCTAGCCCTAACCCTAACCCTAACCCTATCCCTAACCCAAACCCTAACCCTAACCCTAATCCTAACCCTAATGCTAACCCGAAACCTAACCCTAACCTTAACCCTAGTCCTAACCCTAACCCTAACTCAAACCCTAACACTAACCCTAACCCTAACCCTAACCCTAAAGCAAACCCTAAACCTAACCCTAACCCTAACCTTAACGCTAACCCTAACCCTAACTGAAACACTAATCCTAAACCTAACCCTAACCCTAATGCTAAACCTAAACCTAATTCAAACTCAAACCCTAACCCTAATCCTAACCCGAACCCAAACCCTAACCCTAAACCTAGCCCAAAACATAACCCAAACCGAAACCCTAACCCAAACCCTAACCCTAATCCTAAACTGTAACCCTAACACTTACCCTAATCATAACCCAAACCTAAACCCAAACCCCAACCCTAATCCTAACCCTAACCCTAACCCTAATCCTAGTTCTAACCCTAACCCTAACCCTAACCCTAACCCTAACCCTAACCTTAACCGTAACCCAAACCCAAACTCTAAACCTAACTCTAATCGGAACCCTAACCCTAACCCTAACCCTAACGCTAACCCTAACCATAACCCTAACCCTAACCGTAAAGCAAAACCTAACCATAACCCTAACCCTAACCCTAAACCTAACCAAACCTAAACCCTAACCCAAACCCTAATCCTAACCCTAACCCTAACACTAAACCTAACCGAAAACCTAAACCCTAAACCTAATCCTAACCCTAACTGTAACCCTAAAACAAAACCTAACCTTAAACGTAACTTTAACCCAAACCCTAACCCTAACCCTAAACCAAACCCTAATCTTAACACAAACCCTAACCCTAATCCTAACCCTAACCGTAACCCTAACTCAAACCTTAAACCTAACCCTAACCCTAACCCAAACCCTAACCCTAACCCTAACCCTAAACCAAACCCAAACCCTAACACTAACCCTAACCCTAACCCTAACCCTAAATCAAACCCTAAACCTAACCCTAACCCAAACCTTAACCTAACATTAACCCTAACTGAAACACTAATCCTAAACCTAACCCTAACCCTAATGCTAACCCTAAAACTAATTCAAACTCAAACCCTAACCCTAATCCTAACCCGAACCCAAACCCTAACCCTAACCCTAAACCTAACCCAAAATATAACCCAAACCGAAACCCTAACCCTAACCCTAACCATAACCCAAACCTAAACACAAACCCTAACCCTAAACCTAACCCTAATCCTAGTCCTATCCCTAACCCTAACAGTAACCCTAACCTTAACCCTAACCCAAACCCTAACCCTAACCCTAACCCAAAACCTAAACCCAACCGTAAACCTAACCCTAACCCTAAACCAAAAACTAACCCTAAATCTAACCCTAAGCCAAACCCTAACCCTAACCCTTATCCTAACCCATTCCCAAACCCTAACACTAACCCTAACCCTAACCCAAACCCTAACCCTAACCCTAACCCGAACCCAAACCCAAACCCTAACCCTAATCCTAACCCTAATGCTAACCCTAAACCTAACTCAAAGTCAAACCCTAATTATAACCCTAACCCTAAACCAAACCCTAACCCTAACCCTCACCTTAACCCTAACCCTAACCCTAACCCTAACCCTAACCATAACACTAACCCTAATTTTAACTAAAACCCAAACCCTAACCCTAACCCAAACCCAAAACCTAATCTTAACACAAACCCTAACCCTAATCCTAACCCTAACCCTAACCCTAACCCTAAGCCTAACCCTAACTCTAACTCTAACCCAAACCCTAACCTAAACCTAACTCTAAACCAAACCCAAACTCTAACCCTAACCCTAACTCTAACCCAAACCCTAAACTATCTCTAAACCTAACCCTAACTCAAACCCTCACTCTAACACTAACCCAAACCGTAACCCTAACCCTAACCCAAACCATAACCCAAATAATAACCCTAATCCTAACCCTAACACTAACCCTAAACCTTATCCTAACACTAACCCTAACCCTAACCCTAATTCTAACCCTAACCCTAACCCTAACCCTAACCCTAACACTAATCCTAACCCTAAACCTAACCCTAACCCAAACCCTAACCCTAAACCTAACCCTAACCCAAACCCTAACCCTAACCCTAACCCTAACCCTAACCCTAACCCTAACCCAAACCCTAATCTTAGTCCTAACCCTAACCCTAACCCTAACCGTAACCCTAACCTTAACCCTTACCCAAACCCAAACTCTAAACCTAACTCTAATCGGAAACCTAACCCTAACCCTAATCCTAACCCTAACCCTAACCCTAATCTTAGTCCTAACCCTAACCTTAACCCTAACCCAAACCCTAACCCTAACCCTAAATGAAACACTTACCCTAAACCTAACCCTAACCCGAATGCTAACCCTAAACCTAATTCAAACTCAAACCCTAACCCTAATGCTAACCCTAACCCTAACTCTAAACCTAACCCTAACCCTAACCGTAAACCTAACCCAAAACATAACCCAAACCGAAACCCTAACCCTAACCCTAACCCTAACCCTAATCTTAACCCTAACCCTAACCCTAATCTTAGTCCTAACCCTAACCCTAACCCTAACCGTAACCCTAACCTTAACCCTTACCCAAACCCAAACTCTAAACCTAACTCTAATCGGAACCCTAACCCTAACCCTAATCCTAACCCTAACCCTAACCATAACCCTAATGCAACACCTCACTCTAACCCTAACTCTAACCCAAACCCTAACCTAAACCTATCTCTAAACCAAACCCAAACCCTAACCCTAACCCTAAGTCTAACCCAAACCCTAACCTAACCCTAAAACTAACCCTAACTCAAACCCTCACTCTAACACTAACCCAAACCGTAACCCTAACCCTAACCCAAACCATAACCCAAATAATAACCCTAATCCTAACCCTAACACTAACCCTCATCCTTATCCTAACCCTAACCCTAACCCAAACCCAAACCCTAATCTTAACACAAACCCTAACCCTAATCCTAACCATAACCCAAACCCTAACCCTAACCCTAACCCTAACCCTAACCCTAATCCTAACACAAACCCAAAACCTAATTTTAACACAAACCCTAACACTAATCCTAACTCCAACCCTAAACCTAACCCAAACCCTAACCGTAACCCTAACGCTAACCCTAACACAAACCCTAAACCTAACCCTAACCCTAACAATAACCCTAACCCTAACCCTAACCCTAAATCAAACCCTAACCCTATCCCTAACCCTAACCCGAACCCAAACCCTAACCCTAACCCTAACCCTAACTGAAACACTAATCCTAAACCTAACCCTAACCCTAATGCTAACCCTAAACCTAATTCAAACTCAAACCCTAACCCTATTCCTAACCCGAACCCAAACACTAACCCTAACCCTAAACCTAACCAAAAACATAACCCAAACCGAAACCCTAACCCTAAATCTAACCCTAACCCTAAACTCTAACCCTAACACTAACCCTAATATTAAACCAAACCTAAACACAAACCCTAACCCCAATCCTAACCCTAACCGTAACCCTAATCCTAGTCCTAACCCTAACCCTAACACTAACACTAACCTTAAGCCTTACCCAAACACGAACTCTAAACCTAACTCTAAACGGAACCCTAACCCTAACCCTAATCCTACCTCTAACCCTAACCATAACCCTAATCCAACACCTCACCCGAATCCTAACTCTAACCCAAACCCTAACCTAACCCTAACTGTAAACCAAACGCAAACCCTAACCCTCACCCTAACTCTAACCCAAACTCTAACCTAACCCTAAACCTAACCCTAACTCAAACCCTAACTCTAACACTAAACCAAACCCTAACACTAACCCTAACCCAAACCACAACCCAAATAATAACCCTAATCCTAACCCTAACCCTAACCCTCATCCTTATCCTACCCCTTACCCTAACCCTAACCCTAATATTAACACTAATTCTAATCCTAACCCTCACCCTAACCCAAAACCTAACCCTAACCCTAACCCTAAGCCTAATCTTAACAATAACCCTAACCTTAACACTAACCCAGATTCAAACCTAACCCTAATCAAAACCCTAACCCTAACCCCAACCCTAAATCAAAACCTAACCGTAACCCAAATTCGAACCCTAATGCTAAACCTAAACCTAACTCAAACTCAAACCCTAACCCTAAGCCTAACCCTAACCCAAACGCTAATCCTAACCCTAACCCTAACCCTAACTAAAACCCTAACACTAACCCAACCCGATCGCAAACCCTAAGCCTAACCCGAAACTTAACCGAAAACCTAAACCTAAATGTAATCCTAAACCAAACCCTAACCCGAAACCTAACCGTAACCCTAACCCTAACCCTAACCTTAACCCTAACCCAAACCCTAACCCTAATCCTAACCCAAAACCTAAACCCAACCGTAAACCTAACCCTAACCCTAAACCAAAAACTAACCCTAAATCTAACCCTAAGCCAAACCCTAACCCTAACCCTTATCCTAACCCATTCCCAAACCCTAACACTAACCCTAACCCTAACCCAAACCCTAACCCTAACCCTAACCCGAACCCAAACCCAAACCCTAACCCTAATCCTAACCCTAATGCTAACCCTAAACCTAACTCAAAGTCAAACCCTAATTATAACCCTAACCCTAAACCAAACCCTAACCCTAACCCTCACCTTAACCCTAACCCTAACCCTAACCCTAACCCTAACCATAACACTAACCCTAATTTTAACTAAAACCCAAACCCTAACCCTAACCCAAACCCAAACCCTAATCTTAACACAAACCCTAACCCTAATCCTAACCCTAACCCTAACCCTAACCCTAAGCCTAACCCTAACTCTAACTCTAACCCAAACCCTAACCTAAACCTAACTCTAAACCAAACCCAAACTCTAACCCTAACCCTAACTCTAACCCAAACCCTAAACTATCTCTAAACCTAACCCTAACTCAAACCCTCACTCTAACACTAAACCAAACCGTAACCCTAACCCTAACCCAAACCATAACCAAAATAATAACCCTAATCCTAACCCTAACACTAACCCTAAACCTTATCTTAACACTAACCCTAACCCTAACCCTAACCCTAATTCTAACCCTAACCCTAACCCTAACCCTAACCCTAACCCAAACCGAAACCCTAATCTTAACACAAACCCTAACACTAATCCTAACCCTAAACCTAACCCTAACCCAAACCCTAACCCTAAATCTAACCCTAACCCAAACCCTAACCCTAACCCTAACCCTAACCCTAACCCAAACCCTAACCCTAACCCTAATCCTAACCCTAATGCTAACCCTAATCCTAACCCTAGAACTAACCCTAGTCCTAAACCTAACCCTAACCCTAACCCAAACCCAAACCCTAACCCTAACCCTAATCCTAAAACTAATGCTAACCCTAAACCTAACCCTAACCCTAGTCGTAACCCTAACCCTAACCCAAACCCTAACACTAACCCTAACCCTAACCCTAAATCAAACCCTAAACCTAACCGTAACCCTAACCTTAACCTAACCCTAACCCTAACTGAAACACTAATCCTAAACCTAACCCTAACCCTAATGCTAACCCTAAACCTAATTCAAACTCAAACCCTAACCCTAATCATAACCCGAACCCAAACCCTAAACCTAACCCTAAATCTAACCCAAAATATAACCGAAACCGAAACCCTAACCCTAACCCTAAACCTAACCCTAAACCCTAACACTTACCCTAACCATAACCCAAACCTAAACACAAACCCTAACCCTAATCCTAACCCTAAACCTAAACCTAACCCTAATCCTAGTCCTATCCCTAACCCTAACCGTAACCCTAACCCTATCCTTAACCCTTACCCCAACCCAAACTCTAAACTTAACTCTAATCGGAACCCTAACCCTAACCCTAATCCTAACCCTAACCCTAACCATAACCCTAATCCAACACCTCACCCTAACTCTAACTCTAACCCAAACCCTAACCTAAACCTAACTCTAAACCAAACCCAAACTCTAACCCTAACCCTAACTCTAACCCAAACCCTAAACTATCTCTAAACCTAACCCTAACTCAAACCTTCACTCTAACACTAACCCAAACCGTAACCCTAACCCTAACCCAAACCATAACCCAAATAATAACCCTAATCCTAACCCTAACACTAACCCTAAACCTTATCTAACACTAACCCTAAACCTAACCCTAACCCTAATTCTAACCCTAACCCTAACCCTAACCCTAACCCTAACCCAAACCGAAACCCTAATCTTAACACAAACCCTAACACTAATCCTAACCCTAAACCTAACCCTAACCCAAACCCTAACCCTAAACCTAACCCTAACCCAAACCCTAACCCTAACCCTAACCCTAACCCTAACCCAAACCCTAACCCTAACCCTAATCCTAACCCTAATGCTAACCCTAATCCTAACCCTAACACTAACCCTAGTCCTAACCCTAACCCTAACCCAAACCCTTACACTAACCCTAAGCCTAACCCTAACCCTAAATCAAACCCTAACCCTAACCCTAACCCTAACCCGAACCCAAACCCTAACCCTACCCTAACCCTAACTGAAATACTTATGCTAAACCTAACCCTAACCCTAATGCTAACCCTAAACCTAATTCAAACTCAAACCCTAACCCTATTCCTAACCCTAAACCTACCCTTAACCCTTAACCAAACCCAAACTCTAAACATAACTCTAATCGGAACCCTAACCCTAACCATAATCCTAACCCTAACCCTAACCATAAATCTAATTCAAAACCTCACACTAACCCTAACTCTACCCCAAAGCCTAACCTAACCCTAACTCTAAACCAAACCCAAACCGTAACCCTAACACTAACTCTAACCCAAACCCTAACCTAACCCTAAACCTGACCCTAACTCAAACCCTAACTCTAACACTAACCCAAACCATAACCCAAATAATAACCCTAATCCTAACCCTAACCTTAACCCTCATCCTTATCCTAACCCTAACCCTAAACCTAATTCTAAACCTAACCCTAACCCTAACCCTAACCCTAACACAAACCCAAACCTTAATTTTAACACAAACCCTAACCCTAATCCTAACTCCAACCCTAAACCTAACCCAAACCCTAACCCTAACCCTAACCCTAAACCAAACCTAAACCCTAACCCTAACCCTAACCCTAACCCTAACCTAAACTCTATCCCTAACCCAAACCCTAACCCTAACCCTAATCCTAACCCTAATGCTAACCCTAAACCTAACCCTAACCTTAACCCTAGTCCTAACCCTAACCCTAACTCAAACCCTAACACTAACCCTAACCCTAACCCTAACCCTAAAGCAAACCCTAAACCTAACCCTAACCCTAACCTTAACCCTAACCCTAACCCTATCTGAAACACTAATCCTAAACCTAACCCTAACCCTAATGCTAAACCTAAACCTAATTCAAACTCAAACCCTAACCCTAATCCTAACCCGAACCCAAACCCTAACCCTAACCCTAAACCTAGCCCAAAACATAACCCAAACCGAAACCCTAACCCAAACCCTAACCCTAATCCTAAACTGTAACCCTAACACTTACCCTAATCATAACCCAAACCTAAACCCAAACCCCAACCCTAATCCTAACCCTAACCCTAACCCTAATCCTAGTTCTAACCCTAACCCTAACCCTAACCCTAACCCTAACCCTAACCCTAACCTTAACCGTAACCCAAACCCAAACTCTAAACCTAACTCTAATCAGAACCCTAACCCTAACCCTAACCCTAACGCTAACCCTAACCATAACCCTAACCCTAACCGTAAAGCTAAACCTAACCATAACCCTAACCCTAACCCTAAACCTAACCAAACCTAAACCCTAACCCAAACCCTAATCCTAACCCTAACCCTAACACTAAACCTAACCGAAAACCTAAACCCTAAACCTAATCCTAACCCTAACTGTAACCCTAAAACAAAACCTAACCTTAAACGTAACTTTAACCCAAACCCTAACCCTAACCCTAAACCAAACCCTAATCTTAACACAAACCCTAACCCTAATCCTAACCCTAACCGTAACCCTAACTCAAACCTTAAGCCTAACCCTAACCCTAACCCAAACCCTAACCCTAACCCTAACCCTAAACCAAACCCAAACCCTAACACTAACCCTAACCCTAACCCTAACCCTAAATCAAACCCTAAACCTAACCCTAACCCAAACCTTAACCTAACATTAACCCTAACTGAAACACTAATCCTAAACCTAACCCTAACCCTAATGCTAACCCTAAAACTAATTCAAACTCAAACCCTAACCCTAATCCTAACCCGAACCCAAACCCTAACCCTAACCCTAAACCTAACCCAAAATATAACCCAAACCGAAACCCTAACCCTAACCCTAACCATAACCCAAACCTAAACACAAACCCTAACCCTAAACCTAACCCTAATCCTAGTCCTATCCCTAACCCTAACCGTAACCCTAACCTTAACCCTAACCCAAACCCTAACCCTAACCCTAACCCAAAACCTAAACCCAACCATAAACCTAACCCTAACCCTAAACCAAAACCTAACCCTAAATCTAACCCTAAGCCAAACCCTAACCCTAACCCTTATCCTAACCCATTCCCAAACCCTAACACTAACCCTAACCCTAACCCAAACCCTAAACCTAACCCTAACCCGAACCCAAACCCAAACCCTAACCCTAATCCTAACCCTAATGCTAACCCTAAACCTAACTCAAAGTCAAACCCTAATTATAACCCTAACCCTAAACCAAACCCTAACCCTAACCCTAACCCTAACCCTAACCCAAACCCTAACCCTAACCCAAACCCAAAACCTAATCTTAACACAAACCCTAACCCTAATCCTAACCCTAACCCTAACCCTAACCCTAAGCCTAACCCTAACTCTAACTCTAACCCAAACCCTAACCTAAACCTAACTCTAAACCAAACCCAAACTCTAACCCTAACCCTAACTCTAACCCAAACCCTAAACTATCTCTAAACCTAACCCTAACTCAAACCCTCACTCTAACACTAACCCAAACCGTAACCCTAACCCTAACCCAAACCATAACCCAAATAATAACCCTAATCCTAACCCTAACACTAACCCTAAACCTTATCCTAACACTAACCCTAACCCTAACCCTAACCCTAATTCTAACCCTAACCCTAACCCTAACCCTAACCCTAACCCAAACCGAAACCCTAATCTTAACACAAACCCTAACACTAATCCTAACCCTAAACCTAACCCTAACCCAAACCCTAACCCTAAACCTAACCCTAACCCAAACCCTAACCCTAACCCTAACCCTAACCCTAACCCTAACCCTAACCCAAACCCTAATCTTAGTCCTAACCCTAACCCTAACCCTAACCGTAACCCTAACCTTAACCCTTACCCAAACCCAAACTCTAAACCTAACTCTAATCGGAACCCTAACCCTAACCCTAATCCTAACCCTAACCCTAACCCTAATCTTAGTCCTAACCCTAACCTTAACCCTAACCCAAACCCTAACCCTAACCCTAAATGAAACACTTACCCTAAACCTAACCCTAACCCGAATGCTAACCCTAAACCTAATTCAAACTCAAACCCTAACCCTAATCCTAACCCTAACCCTAACTCTAAACCTAACCCTAACCCTAACCGTAAACCTAACGCAAAACATAACCCAAACCGAAACCCTAACCGTAACCCTAACCCTAACCCTAATCCTAACCCTAACCCTAACCCTAATCTTAGTCCTAACCCTAACCCTAACCCTAACCGTAACCCTAACCTTAACCCTTACCCAAACCCAAACTCTAAACCTAACTCTAATCGGAACCCTAACCCTAACCCTAATCCTAACCCTAACCCTAACCATAACCCTAATGCAACACCTCACTCTAACCCTAACTCTAACCCAAACCCTAACCTAAACCTAACTCTAAACCAAACCCAAACCCTAACCCTAACCCTAAGTCTAACCCAAACCCTAACCTAACCCTAAAACTAACCCTAACTCAAACCCTCACTCTAACACTAACCCAAACCATAACCCTAACCCTAACCCAAACCATAACCCAAATAATAACCCTAATCCTAACCCTAACACTAACCCTCATCCTTATCCTAACTCTAACCCTAACCCAAACCCAAACCCTAATCTTAACACAAACCCTAACCCTAATCCTAACCATAACCCAAACCCTAACCCTAACCCTAACCCTAACCCTAACCCTAATCCTAACACAAACCCAAAACCTAATTTTAACACAAACCCTAACACTAATCCTAACTCCAACCCTAAACCTAACCCAAACCCTAACCCTAACCCTAACGCTAACCCTAACACAAACCCTAAACCTAACCCTAACCCTAACAATAACCCTAACCCTAACCCTAACCCTAAATCAAACCCTAACCCTATCCCTAACCCTAACCCGAATCCAAACCCTAACCCTAACCCTAACCCTAACTGAAACACTAATCCTAAACCTAACCCTAACCCTAATGCTAACCCTAAACCTAATTCAAACTCAAACCCTAACCCTATTCCTAACCCGAACCCAAACACTAACCCTAACCCTAAACCTAACCAAAAACATAACCCAAACCGAAACCCTAACCCTAAATCTAACCCTAACCCTAAACTCTAACCCTAACACTAACCCTAATATTAAACCCAAACTAAACTCAAACCCTAAACACAATCCTAACCCTAACCGTAACCCTAATCCTAGTCCTAACCCTAACCCTAACACTAACACTAACCTTAAGCCTTACCCAAACACGAACTCTAAACCTAACTCTAAACGGAACCCTAACCCTAACCCTAATCCTACCTCTAACCCTAACCATAACCCTAATCCAACACCTCACCCGAATCCTAACTCTAACCCAAACCCTAACCTAACCCTAACTGTAAACCAAACGCAAACCCTAACCCTCACCCTAACTCTAACCCAAACTCTAACCTAACCCTAAACCTAACCCTAACTCAAATCCTAACTCTAACACTAAACCAAACCCTAACACTAACCCTAACCCAAACCACAACCCAAATAATAACCCTAATCCTAACCCTAACCCTAACCCTCATCCTTATCCTAACCCTAACCCTAACCCTAACCCTAATATTAACACTAATTCTAATCCTAACCCTCACCCTAACCCAAAACCTAACCCTAACCCTAACCCTAACCCTAATCTTAACAATAACCCTAACCTTAACACTAACCCAGATTCAAACCTAACCCTAACCCAAACCCTAACCCTAACCCTAACCCTAACCCAAACCCTAACCGTAACCCTAATTCTAACCCTAATGCTAAACCTAAACCTAACTCAAACTCAAACCCTAACCCTAAGCCTAACCCTAACCCAAACGCTAATCCTAACCCTAACCCTAACCCTAACTAAAACCCTAACACTAACCCAACCCGATCGCAAACCCTAAGCCTAACCCGAAACTTAACCGAAAACCTAAGCCTAAATGTAATCCTAAACCAAACCCTAACCCGAAACCTAACCGTAACCCTAACCCTAACCCTAACCTTAACCCTAACCCAAACCCTAACCCTAATCCTAACCCAAAACCTAAACCCAAACGTAAACCTAACCCTAACCCTAAACCAAAAACTAACCCTAAATCTAACCCTAAGCCAAACCCTAACCCTAACCCTTATCCTAACCCATTCCCAAACCCTAACACTAACCCTAACCCTAACCCAAACCCTAACCCTAACCCTAACCCGAACCCAAACCCAAACCCTAACCCTAATCCTAACCCTAATGCTAACCCTAAACCTAACTCAAAGTCAAACCCTAATTATAACCCTAACCCTAAACCAAACCCTAACCCTAACCCTCACCTTAACCCTAACCCTAACCCTAACCCTAACCCTAACCATAACACTAACCTAATTTTAACTAAAACCCAAACCCTAACCCTAACCCAAACCCAAACCCTAATCTTAACACAAACCCTAACCCTAATCCTAACCCTAACCCTAACCCTAACCCTAAGCCTAACCCTAACTCTAACTCTAACCCAAACCCTAACCTAAACCTAACTCTAAACCAAACCCAAACTCTAACCCTAACCCTAACTCTAACCCAAACCCTAAACTATCTCTAAACCTAACCCTAACTCAAACCCTCACTCTAACACTAAACCAAACCGTAACCCTAACCCTAACCCAAACCATAACCCAAATAATAACCCTAATCCTAACCCTAACACTAACCCTAAACCTTATCCTAACACTAACCCTAACCCTAACCCTAACCCTAATTCTAACCCTAACCCTAACCCTAACCCTAACCCTAACCCAAACCGAAACCCTAATCTTAACACAAACCCTAACACTAATCCTAACCCTAAACCTAACCCTAACCCAAACCCTAAACCTAAACCTAACCCTAACCCAAACCCTAACCCTAACCCTAACCCTAACCCTAACCCTAACCCTAACCCAAACCCTAACCCTAACCCTAATCCTAACCCTAATGCTAACCCTAATCCTAACCCTAAAACTAACCCTAGTCCTAACCCTAACCCTAACCCTAACCCAAACCCAAACCCTAACCCTAACCCTAATCCTAAAACTAATGCTAACCCTAAACCTAACCCTAACCCTAGTCGTAACCCTAACCCTAACCCAAACCCTAACACTAACCCTAACCCTAACCCTAAATCAAACCCTAAACCTAAGCCTAACCCTAACCTTAACCTAACCCTAACCCTAACTGAAACACTAATCCTAAACCTAACCCTAACCCTAATGCTAACCCTAAACCTAATTCAAACTCAAACCCTAACCCTAATCATAACCCGAACCCAAACCCTAACCCTAACCCTAAATCTAACCCAAAATATAACCGAAACCGAAACCCTAACCCTAACCCTAAACCTAACCCTAAACCCTAAAACTTACCCTAACCATAACCCAAACCTAAACACAAACCCTAACCCTAATCCTAACCCTAAACCTAAACCTAACCCTAATCCTAGTCCTATCTCTAACCCTAACCGTAACCCTAACCCTATCCTTAACACTTACCCAAATCCAAACTCTAAACTTAACTCTAATCGGAAACCTAACCCTAACCCTAATCCTAACCCTAACCCTAACCATAACCATAATCCAACACCTCACTCTAACTATTACTCTAACCCAAACCCTAACCTAAACCTAACTCTAAACCAAACCCAAACTCTAACCCTAACCCTAACTCTAACCCAAACCCTAAACTATCTCTAAACCTAACCCTAACTCAAACCTTCACTCTAACACTAACCCAAACCGTAACCCTAACCCTAACCCAAACCATAACCCTATTAATAACCCTAATCCTAACCCTAACACTAACCCTAAACCTTATCTAACACTAACCCTAAACCTAACCCTAACCCTAATTCTAACCCTAACCCTAACCCTAACCCTAACCCTAACCCAAACCGAAACCCTAATCTTAACACAAACCCTAACACTAATCCTAACCCTAAACCTAACCCTAACCCAAACCCTAACCCTAAACCTAACCCTAACCCAAACCCTAACCCTAACCCTAACCCTAACCCTAACCCAAACCCTAACCCTAACCCTAATCCTAACCCTAATGCTAACCCTAATCCTAACCCTAACACTAACCCTAGTCCTAACCCTAACCCTAACCCAAACCCTTACACTAACCCTAAGCCTAACCCTAACCCTAAATCAAACCCTAACCCTAACCCTAACCCTAACCCGAACCCAAACCCTAACCCTAACCCTAACCCTAACTGAAATACTTATGCTAAACCTAACCCTAACCCTAATGCTAACCCTAAACCTAATTCAAACTCAAACCCTAACCCTAATCCTAACCCTAAACCTAACCTTAACCCTTAACCAAACACAAACTCTAAACATAACTCTAATTGGAACCCTAACCCTAACCCTAATCCTAACCCTAACCCTAACCATAAATCTAATTCAAAACCTCACCCTAACCCTAACCCTAACCCTAACCCTAACCCTAACCCTAACCCTAACCCTAACCCTAAATCAAACCCTAACCCTATCCCTAACCCTAACCCGAACCCAAACCCTAACCCTAACCCTAACCCTAACTGAAACACTAATCCTAAACCTAACCCTAACCCTAATGCTAACCCTAAACCTAATTCAAACTCAAACCCTAACCCTATTCCTAACCCGAACCCAAACACTAACCCTAACCCTAAACCTAACCAAAAACATAACCCAAACCGAAACCCTAACCCTAATTCTAACCCTAATGCTAAACCTAAACCTAACTCAAACTCAAACCCTAACCCTAAGCCTAACCCTAACCCAAACGCTAATCCTAACCCTAACCCTAACCCTAACTAAAACCCTAACACTAACCCAACCCGATCGCAAACCCTAAGCCTAACCCGAAACTTAACCGAAAACCTAAACCTAAATGTAATCCTAAACCAAACCCTAACCCGAAACCTAACCGTAACCCTAACCCTAACCCTAACCTTAACCCTAACCCAAACCCTAACCCTAATCCTAACCCAAAACCTAAACCCAACCGTAAACCTAACCCTAACCCTAAACCAAAAACTAACCCTAAATCTAACCCTAAGCCAAACCCTAACCCTAACCCTTATCCTAACCCATTCCCAAACCCTAACACTAACCCTAACCCTAACCCAAACCCTAACCCTAACCCTAACCCGAACCCAAACCCAAACCCTAACCCTAATCCTAAACCTAATGCTAACCCTAAACCTAACTCGAAGTCAAACCCTAATTATAACCCTAACCCTAAACCAAACCCTAACCCTAACCCTCACCTTAACCCTAACCCTAACCCTAACCCTCACCCTAACCATAACACTAACCCTAATTTTAACTAAAACCGAAACCCTAACCCTAACCCAAACCCAAACCCTAATCTTAACACAAACCCTAACCCTAATCCTAACCCTAACCCTAAACCTAACCCTAAGCCTAACCCTAACTCTAACTCTAACCCAAACCCTAACCTAAACCTAACTCTAAACGAAACCCAAACTCTAACAATAACCTAACTCTAACCCAAACCCTAAACTATCTCTAAACCTAACCCTAACTCAAACCCTCACTCTAACACTAACCCAAACCGTAACCCTAACCATAACCCAAACCATAACCCAAATAATAACCCTAATCCTAACCCTAACACTAACCCTAAACCTTATCCTAACACTAACCCTAACCCTAACCCTAACCCTAATTCTAACCCTAACCCTAACCCTAACCCTAACCCTAACCCAAACCGAAACCCTAATCTTAACACAAACCCTAACACTAATCCTAACCCTAAACCTAACCCTAACCCAAACCCTAACCCTAAACCTAACCCTAACCCAAACCCTAACCCTAACCCAAACCCTAACCCTAACCCTAACCCTAACCCAAACCCTAACCCTAACCCTAATCCTAACCCTAATGCTAACCCTAATCCTAACCCTAAAACTAACCCTAGTCCTAACCCTAACCCTAACCCTAACCTAAACCCAAACCCTAACCCTAACCCTAATCCTAAAACTAATGCTAACCCTAAACCTAACCCTAACCCTAGTCGTAACCCTAACCCTAACACAAACCCTAACACTAACCCTAACCCTAACCCTAAATCAAACCCTAAACCTACCCCTAACCCTAACCTTAACCTAACCCTAACCCTAACTGAAACACTAATCCTAAACCTAACCCTAACCCTAATGCTAACCCTAAACCTAATTCAAACTCAAACCCTAACCCTAATCATAACCCGAACCCAAACCCTAACCCTAACCCTAAACCTAACACAAAATATAACCGAAACCGAAACCCTAACCCTAACCCTAAACCTAACCCTAAACCCTAACACTTACCCTAACCATAACCCAAAGCTAAACACAAACCCTAACCCTAATCCTAACCCTAAACCTAAACCTAACCCTAATCCTAGTCCTATCCCTAACCCTAACCGTAACCCTAACCCTATCCTTAACCCTTACCCAAACCCAAACTCTAAACTTAACTCTAATCGGAACCCTAACCCTAACCCTAATCCTAACCCTAACCCTAACATTAACCCTAATCAAACACCTCACCCTAACTCTAACTCTAACCCAAACCCCAACCTAAACCCAAATCTAAACCAAACCCAAACTCTAACCCTAAACCTAACTCTAACCCAAACCCTAAACTATCTCTAAACCTAACCCTAACTCAAACCTTCACTCTAACACTAACCCAAACCGTAACCCTAACCCTAACCCAAACCATAACCCAAATAATAACCCTAATCCTAACCCTAACACTAACCCTAAACCTTATCCTAACACTAACCCTAAACCTAACCCTAACCCTAATTCTAACCCTAACCCTAACCCTAACCCTAACCCTAACCCAAACCGAAACCCTAATCTTAACACAAACCCTAACACTAATACTAACCCTAAACCTAACCCTAACCCAAACCCTAACCCTAAAGCTAACCCTAACCCAAACCCTAACCCTAACCCTAACCCTAACCCTAAACCTAACCCAAACCCTAACCCTAACCCTAATCCTAACCCTAATGCTAACCCTAATCCTAACCCTAACACTAACCCTAGTCCTAACCCTAACCCTAACCCAAACCCTTACACTAACCCTAAGCCTAACCCTAACCCTAAATCAAACCCTAACCCTAACCCTAACCCTAACCCGAACCCAAACCCTAACCCTAACCCTAACCCTAACTGAAATACTTAAGCTAAACCTAACCCTAACCCTAATCCTAACCCTAAACCCAAATCAAACTCAAACACTAACCCTAATCCTAACCCTAAACCTAACCTTAACCCTTAACCAAACCCAAACTCTAAACATAACTCTAATCGGAACCCTAACCCTAACCCTAATCCTAACCCTAACCCTAACCATAAATCTAATTCAAAACCTCACCCTAACCCTAACTCTAACCCTAACCCTAACCCTAACCCTAACCCTAACCCTAACCCTAACCCTAACCCTAAATCAAACCCTAACCCTATCCCTAACCCTAACCCGAACCCAAACCCTAACCCTAACCCTAACCCTAACTGAAACACTAATCCTAAAACTAACCCTAACCCTAATGCTAACCCTAAACCTAATTCAAACTCAAACCCTAACCCTATTCCTAACCCGAACCCAAACACTAACCCTAACCCTAAACCTAACCAAAAA
>JAJHUQ010000040.1:5100000-5130000 GCA_035773235.1 Eospalax fontanierii | reverse complement strand
ACTAACCCTCATCCTTATCCTAACACTAACCCTAACCCTAACCCTAACCCTAACCCTAACCCAAACCCTAACCCTAACCCTAACCCTAACCCTAACCCTAAATCAAACCCTAACCCTAACCCTAACCCGAACCCGAACCCAAACCCTAACCCTAACCCTAACCCTAACTGAAATACTTATCCTAAAACTAACCCTAACCCTAATGCTAACCCTAAACCTAATTCAAACTCAAACCCTAACCCTAATCCTAACCCTAAACCTAACCTTATCCCTTACCCACACCCAAACTCTAAACACAACTCTAATCGGAACCCTAACCCTAACCCTAATCCTAACCCTAACCCTAACCATAACCCTAATCCAACACCTCACACTAACCCTAACTCTAACCCAAAGCCTAACCTAACCCTAACTCTAAAGCAAACCCAAACCGTAACACTAACCCTAACTCTAACACTAACCCAAACCCTAACCCTAACACTAACCCAAACCATAACCCAAATAATAACCCTAATCCTAACCCTAACCTTAACCCTCATCCTTATCCTAAACCTAACCCTAACCCTAATTCTAAACCTAACCCTAACCCTAACCCTAACCCTAACCCTAATCCTAACACAAACCCAAACCCTAATTTTAACACAAACCATAACCCTAATCCTAACTCCAACCCTAAACCTAACCCAAACCCTAACCATACCCCTAACCCTAACCCAAACCCTAAACCTAACCCTAACCCTAACCCTAACCCTAACCCAAACCCTAACCCTAACCCTAATCCTAACCCTAATGCTAACCCTAAACCTAACCCTAACACTAACCCTAGTCCTAACCCTAACCCTAACCCAAAACCTAACACTAAACCTAACCCTAACCCTAACCCTAAATCAAACCCTAACCCTATCCCTAACCCTAACCCGAACCCAAACCCTAACCCTAACCCTAACCCTAACTGAAACACTAATCCTAAACCTAACCCTAACCCTAATGCTAACCCTAAACCTAATTCAAACTCAAACCCTAACCCTATTCCTAACCCGAACCCAAACACTAACCGTAACCCTAAACCTAAACCAAAACATAACCCAAACCGAAACCCTAACCCTAAATCTAACCCTAACCCTAAACCCTAACCCTAACACTAACCCTAATATTAAACCAAACCTAAACACAAACCCTAACCCTAATCCTAACCCTAAACGTAACACTAATCCTAGTCCTAACCCTAACCCAAACACTAACACTAACCTTAAGCCTTACCCAAACACGAACTCTAAACCTAACTCTAATCGGAACCCTAACCCTAACCCTAATCCTACCTCTAACCCTAACCATAACCCTAATCCAACACCTCACCCGAACCCTAACTCTAACCCAAACCCTAACCTAACCCTAACTGTAAACCAAACGCAAACCCTAAACCTAACCCTAACTCTAACCCAAACTCTAACCTAACCCTAAACCTAACCCTAACTCAAACCCTAACTCTAACACTAAACCAAACCCTAACACTAACCCTAACCCAAACCACAACCCAAATAATAACCAAAACTAAACCAAAAACTAACCCTAAATCTAACCCTAAGCCAAACCCTAACCCTAACCCTTATCCTAACCCATTCCCAAACCCTAACACTAACCCTAACCCTAACCCAAACCCTAACCCTACCCCTAACCCGAACCCAAACCCAAACCCTAACCCTAATCCTAACCCTAATGCTAACCCTAAACCTAACTCAAAATCAAACCCTAATTATAACCCTAACCCTAAACCAAACCCTAACCCTAACCCTCACCTTAACCCTAACCCTAACCCTAACCCTAACCCTAACCATAACACTAACCCTAATTTTAACTAAAACCCAAACCCTAACCCTAACCCAAACACAAACCCTAATCTTAACACAAACCCTAACCCTAATCCTAACCCTAACCCTAACCCTAACCCAACCCCTAACCCGCACCATAACTCTAACCCAACCCCGAACCCTAACCCTAAGCCTAACCCAAATCCTTACCCTAACCCTAACCCTACCCCAAACGCTAACCCTAACCCTAACCCAAAACCTAAACCTAACCCTAAACCTAACCCTAACCCTAACCGAAAAACTAAACCTAAACCTAACCCTAAGCCAAACCCTAACCCTAACCCTTATCCTAACCCATACCCAAACCCTAACCCTAACCCTAACCCTAATCCAAACCCTAACCGTAATCCTAATCCTAACCGTAACCCTAACCCTAACCCAACCCCTAACCCTCACCCTAACTCTAACCCAAACCCGAACCCTAAACCTAACCCTAACCGAAACACTAATCCTAAACCTTACCCTAACCCTAATGCTAACCCTAAACCTAATTCAAACTCAAACCCTAACCCTAACCCTAACCCTAACCCAAACCCTAACCCTAACCCTAACTCTAAACCAAACCCTAACCTAACCCTAACCCTAACCCTAACCCTAACCCAAACCCTAACCCTAACCCTAATCCTAACCCAAACCCTAACCCTAACCCTAACTCTAACACTAACCCAAACCTTAACCCTAAAAGTAACCCAAACCCTAACCCAAATAATAACCCTAATCCTAACCCTAACCCTAACCCTCATCCTTATCCTAACCCTAACCCTAACCCTAACGCTAACCCTAACCCTAACCCAAACCATAACCCAAATAATAACCCTAATCCTAAGCCTAACCCTAACCCTCATCCTTATCCTAACCCTAACCCTAACCCTAAACATAAACCTAACCCTAATTCTAACCCTAACCCTAACCCTAACCCTAACCCTAACCATAATCTTAACACTAACCCTAACCCTAACACTAACCCAGATTCAAACCTAACCCTAACCCAAACCCTAACCCTAACCCTAACAATAACCCAAAACCTAACCCTAACCCTAACTCTAACCCTAACTCAAACCCTAAACCTAACCCTAATCCTAACCCTAATGCTAACCCTAAACCTAATCCTAACACTAACCCCAGTCCTAACCCTAACACTAACCCAAACCCTAAGCCTAACCCTAATCCTAACCCAAACCCTAACCCTAACCCTATCCCTAAACCTAACCCTAACCCTAACCCTAACCTTAACACTAACCCTAATTCTAAACCTAACCCTAACCTTAACCCTAACCCTAATCCTAACCCTAACCCTAACCCAAACCCTAACCCTAAACCTTCATCCTTATCCTAACCCTAACCCTAACCTTAACACTAACCCTAATTGTAAACCTAACCCTAACCCTAACCCTAACCCTAATCCTAACCCTAACCCTAACCCAAACCCAAACCCTAAACTTAACACAAACCCTAACCCTAATCCTAACCTTAACCATAACCCTAACCCTAACCCTAACCCTAACCCAAACCCTAACCCTAACCCTAATCCTAACCCAAACCCTAACCCTAACCCTAACCCTAACTCAAACCCTAACCATAACCCTAACCCTAACCCAAACCCTAACCCTAACCCTAACCATAACCCTAACCCAAAACCTAACCGTAACCCTAACCCTAACCCTAACCCTAACCGAAACCCTAACCCTAACCCTAACCCTAACCCTAACCCTAACCTTAACACTAACCCTAATTCTAAACCTAACCCTAACCTTAACCCTAACCCTAACCCTAATCCTAATCCTAACCGTAAACCTAAACCTAACCCTAACCCAAACCCTAACCCTAACCCTAATCCTAACCCAAACCCTAACCCTAACCCTAACCCTAACCCTAACCCAAACCCTAACCCTAACCCTAACCCTAACCCAAAACCTAACCCTAACCCTAACCCTAACCCTAACACAAACCCTAACCCTAACCCTAATCCTAACCCTAATGCTAACCCTAAACCTAACCCTAACACTAACCCTAGTCCTAACCCTAACCCTAACCCAAACCCTAACACTAACCCTAACCCTAACCCTAACCCTAAATCAAACCCTAAACCTAACCCTAACCCTAACCCAAACCCAAACCCTAATCTTAACACAAACCCTAACCCTAATCCTAACCTTAACCGTAACCCTAACCCTAAACCTAACCCAAACCCTAACCCTAACCCTAATCCTAACCCAAATCCTAACCATAACCCTAACCCTAACCCTAACCCAAACCCTAACCCTAACCCTAACCCAAACCCTAACCCTAACCCTAACCCTACCCCTAACCCTAAACCTAACCCTAACTCAATCCCTAACCCTAACCCTAACCCCAACCCGAAATCAAACCCTAACCCTAACCCTAAACCTAACCCAAACCCTAAACCTAACCCTAACACTACTCCTAAACCAAAACCTAAATCTAACCCTAACCCTAAACCTAATCCTAACTCTAAACCTAACCCTAACCCTAACCCAAACCCTAACACTAACACTAAGCTTAACCCTAACACTAACACAAAACCTAACCCTAACACTAACCCTAATTCTAACTAAAACCCAAACCCTAACACTAACCCTAACCCAAACCCTAATAATAACCCTAAACCTAAACCTAACCCCTAATCCTAATCCTAACCCTAACCCAAACCCTAACCCTAACCCTAACCCTAACCCTAACCGAAACACTAATCCTAAACCTTACCCTAACCCTAATGCTAACCCTAAACCTAATTCAAACTCAAACCCTAAACCTAATCCTAAACCGAACCGAAACCCTAACCCTAACCCTAAACCTAACACAAAACATAACCCACACCGAAACCCTAACCCTAACCCTAACCCTAATCAAAACCCACACCGTAAGCCTAACCCCAACCCAAACCCTAACACTAAACCTAATCCTAACCCAAACCCTAACCTTAACCCTAACTCAAACCCTAACCATAACCCTAACCCTAACCCAAAACCTAACCCTAACCCTAACCCTAACCCAAACCCTAACCCTAACCCTAATCCTAACCCTAATGCTAACCCTAAACCTAACCCTAACATAACCCTAGTCTTAACCCTAACCCTAACCCAAACCCTAACACTAAACCTAACCCTAACCATAACCCTAAATCAAACCCTCACCCTCACCCTAACCCTAACCCTAACCCTAACCCTAACTGAAACACTTATCCTAAACCTAACCCTAACCCTAATGCTAACCCTAAACCTAATTCAAACTCAAACCCTAACCCTAATCCTAACCCTAACCCTAACCCTAACCCTAACCCTAACCCTAAACCTAACCCAAAACATAACCCAAACCGAAACCCTAACCCTAACCCTAACCCTAAACCTAATCCTAGTACTAAACCTAACCCTAACCCTAACCCTAACCCTAACCCTAACCGAAACACTAATCCTAAACCTAACCCTAACCCTAATGCTAACACTAAACCTAATTCAAACTCAAACCCTAACCCTAATCCTAACCTGAACCGAAACCCTAACCCTAACCCTAAACCTAACCCAAAACATAACCCACACCGAAACCCTAACCCTAACCCTAACCCAAACCCAAACCCACACTGTAACCCTAACCCTAACCCAAACCCTAACACTAACCTTATCCTACCCTTAAAACCTAACCCTAACCCTAACCATAACCCAAACATAAAGCCTAACCCTAACCATAACCCTAATCCCACCCCTAACCCTAACCCTAACTCTAACATAAACCCTAACCTAACCCTAACCCTAACCCTAATCCTAGTCCTAACCCTAACCCTAACCCTAACCCTAAACCTAAACTTAACCCTTACCCAAACACAAACTCTAAACCTAACTCTAATCGGAACCCTAACCCTAATCCTAACCCTAACCCTAACCCTAACCCTAAACCTAACCTTAACCCTTACCCAAACCGAAACTCTAAACCTAACTCTAATCGGAACCCTAACCGTAACCCTAATCCTAACCCTAACCCTAACCATAACCCTAATCCAACCCCTCAGCCTAACCTTAACTCTAACCCAAACCCTAACCTAACCCTAACTCTAAACCAAACCCAAACCCGAACACTAACCCTAACTCTAACCCAAACCCTAACCTAACCCTAAACCTAACCCTAACTCAAAACCTAACTCTAACACTAACCCATATCCTAACCCTAACCCTAACCCTAACCCTCATCCTTATCCTAACCCTAACCCTAACCCTAACCTTAACACTAACCCTAATTCTAAACCTAACCCTAACCTTAACCCTAACCCTAACCTAAAACCAAACCCTAATCTTAACACAAACCCTAACCCTAATCCTAACCCTAACCGTAACCCTAACCCTAACCCTAACCCAAACCCTAACCCTAACCCTAATCCTAACCCTAACCCTAACCCTAACCCAAATCCTAACCCTAACCCTAACCCTAACCCAAACCCTAACCCTAACCCTAACCATAACCCTAACACAAACCCTAACCCTAAACCTAATCCTAACCCTAAGGCTAACCCTAAACCTAACCCTAACACTAACCCTAGTCCTAACCCTAACCCTAACCCAAAACCTAACACTAAACCTAACCCTAACCCTAACCCTAACCCTTACCCTAACCCTAACCCTAACTCTAATCCTAACCCTAACCGTAAACCTAAACCTAACACTAACCCAAACCCTAACCCTAACCCTAATCCTAACCCAAACCCTAACCCTAACCCTAACCCTAACCCTAACCCAAACCCTAACCCTAACCCTAACCCTAACCCAAAACCTAACCCTAACCCTAACCCTAACCCTAACACAAACCCTAACCCTAACCCTAATCCTAACCCTAATGCTAACCCTAAACCTAACCCTAACACTAACCCTAGTCCTAACCCTAACCCTAACCCAAACCCTAACACTAACCCTAACCCTAACCCTAACCCTAAATCAAACCCTAAACCTAACCCTAACCCTAACCCAAACCCAAACCCTAATCTTAACACAAACCCTAACCCTAATCCTAACCTTAACCGTAACCCTAACCCTAAACCTAACCCAAACCCTAACCCTAACCCTAATCCTAACCCAAATCCTAACCATAACCCTAACCCTAACCCTAACCCAAACCCTAACCCTAACCCTAACCCTAACCCAAACCCTAACCCTAACCCTAACCCTAACCCAAACCCTAACCCTAACCCTAGCCCTACCCCTAACCCTACCCCTAACCCTAACTCAAACCCTAACCCTAACCCTAACCCCAACCCGAAATCAAACCCTAACCCTAACCCTAAACCTAACCCAAACCCTAAACCTAACCGTAACACTACTCCTAAACCAAAACCTAAATCTAACCCTAACCCTAAACCTAATCCTAACTCTAAACCTAACCCTAACCCTAACCCAAACCCTAACACTAACACTAAGCTTAACCCTAACACTAACACAAAACCTAACCCTAACACTAACCCTAATTCTAACTAAAACCCAAACCCTAACACTAACCCTAACCCAAACCCTAATAATAACCCTAAACCTAAACCTAACCCCTAATCCTAATCCTAACCCTAACCCAAACCCTAACCCTAACCCTAACCCTAACCCTAACCGAAACACTAATCCTAAACCTTACCCTAACCCTAATGCTAACCCTAAACCTAATTCAAACTCAAACCCTAAACCTAATCCTAAACCGAACCGAAACCCTAACCCTAACCCTAAACCTAACACAAAACATAACCCACACCGAAACCCTAACCCTAGCCCTAACCCTAACCAAAACCCACACCGTAAGCCTAACACCAACCCAAACCCTAAAACTAAACCTAATCCTAACCCAAACCCAAACCTTAACCCTAACTCAAACCCTAACCATAACCCTAACCCTAACCCAAAACCTAACCCTAACCCTAACCCTAACCCAAACCCTAACCCTAACCCTAATCCTAACCCTAATGCTAACCCTAAACCTAACCCTAACATAACCCTAGTCTTAACCCTAACCCTAACCCAAACCCTAACACTAAACCTAACCCTAACCATAACCCTAAATCAAACCCTCACCCTCACCCTAACCCTAACCCTAACCCTAACCCTAACTGAAACACTTATCCTAAACCTAACCCTAACCCTAATGCTAACCCTAAACCTAATTCAAACTCAAACCCTAACCCTAATCCTAACCCTAACCCTAACCCTAACCCTAACCCTAACCCTAACCCTAAACCTAACCCAAAACATAACCCAAACCGAAACCCTAACCCTAACCCTAATCCTAACCCTAACCCTAACCCTAACCCTAAACCTAATCCTAGTACTAAGCCTAACCCTAACCCTAACCCTACCCCTAACCCTAACCGAAACACTAATCCTAAACCTAACCCTAACCCTAATGCTAACACTAAACCTAATTCAAACTCAAACCCTAACCCTAATCCTAACCTGAACCGAAACCCTAACCCTAACCGTAAACCTAACCCAAAACATATCCCACACCGAAACCCTAACCCTAACCCTAACCCAAACCCAAACCCACACTGTAACCCTAACCCTAACCCAAACCCTAACACTAACCTTATCCTACCCTTAAAACCTAACCCTAACCCTAACCATAACCCAAACATAAAGCCTAACCCTAACCATAACCCTAATCCACCCCTAACCCTAACCCTAACTCTAACATAAACCCTAACCTAACCCTAACCCTAACCCTAATCCTAGTCCTAACCCTAACCCTAACCCTAACCCTAAACCTAAACTTAACCCTTACCCAAACCCAAACTCTAAACCTAACTCTAATCGGAACCCTAACCCTAATCCTAACCCTAACCCTAACCCTAACCCTAAACCTAACCTTAACCCTTACCCAAACCGTAACTCTAAACCTAACTCTAATCGGAACCCTAACCGTAACCCTAATCCTAACCCTAACCCTAACCATAACCCTAATCCAACCCCTCACCCTAACCTTAACTCTAACCCAAACCCTAACCTAACCCTAACTCTAAACCAAACCCAAACCCGAACACTAACCCTAACTCTAACCCAAACCCTAACCTAACCCTAAACCTAACCCTAACTCAAAACCTAACTCTAACACTAACCCATATCCTAACCCTAACCCTAACCCTAACCCTCATCCTTATCCTAACCCTAACCCTAACCCTAACCTTAACACTAACCCTAATTCTAAACCTAACCCTAACCTTAACCCTAACCCTAACCTAAAACCAAACCCTAATCTTAACACAAACCCTAACCCTAATCCTAACCCTAACCGTAACCCTAACCCTAACCCTAACCCAAACCCTAACCCTAACCCTAATCCTAACCCTAACCCTAACCCTAACCCAAACCCTAACCCTAACCCTAACCCTAACCCAAACCCTAACCCTAACCCTAACCATAACCCTAACACAAACCCTAACCCTAAACCTAATCCTAACCCTAAGGCTAACCCTAAACCTAACCCTAACACTACCCCTAGTCCTAACTCTAACCCTAACCCAAACCCTAACACTAACCCTAACCCTAACCCTAACCCAAACCCTAACCCTAACCCTAAACCTAACTGAAAGACTAATCCTAAACCTTACCCTAACCCTAATGCTAACCCTAAACCTAATTCAAACTCAAACCCTAACCCTAATCCTAACCCGAACCGAAACTCTAACCCTAACCCTAAATCTAACCCAAAACATAACCCACACCGAAACCCTAACCCTAACCCTAACCAAAACCCACACCGTAAGCCTAACCCTAACCCAAACCCTAACACTAACCCTAATCCTACACTTAAATCCTAACCCTAACCCTAACCATAAACCAAACCTAAAGCCTAACCCTAACCCTAATCCTAAAACTAACCCTAACCATAACCCTAATCCAACCCATAACCCTAAACCTAACTCTAACCCAAACCGTAACCTAAACCTAACCCTAACCCAAACCCAAACCCTAACCCTAACCCTAACTCGAACCCAAATCCTAACACTAACCCAAACCCTAACCCTAACCCAAACCTAAACCATAACCCAAATACTAACCCTAATCCTAACCCTAACCCTAACCCTCATCCTTATCCTAACCCTAACCCTTACCCTTACCCTTACCCAAACCCAAACTCTAAAACTAACCCTAATCCGAACCCTAACCGTAATCCTAATCCTAACCGTAACCCTAATCCTAACCCAACAACTAAACCTCACCCTAACTCTAACCCAAACCCGAACCCTAACCCTAACCCTAACCCAAATCCTAACCCTAACACTAACCCTAACCCTAACCCTAACCCAAACCCTAACCCTAATCCAAACCCTAACGCAAAACCAAACCCTAATCCTAAACCTAAACTTAACCCAAAACCTCACCCTAACCCTAAACCTAACCATAACCCTAACCCTAACCATAAACCCAACCGAAACCTAAACCGTAAACTTTACCCTAATCGTAACTCAAACCCTAACCCTAACCCAAATCCAAACCCTAAACTTTACACTAACCCTAGCCCTAACACTAACCCAAATTCAAACCTAAGCCTAAACTTAACCCAAACCCTGACCCTAATCCTAAACCTAACCCTAACCCTAACCCTACCCCAAACCCGAACCCTAACCCTAACCCTAACCCAAAACCTAACCCTAACCCTAACCCAAACCCTAACCCTAAACTTAACCCTAAACCAAAACCTAATCCTAACCCTAACCCTAAGATTAACCCTAACCGAAAATCTAAACCCTAACCCTACTCCTAACCCTAACCCTAACCCTTACCCTTACTCAAACCCAAATCCTAAAACTAACCCTAATCAAAACCCTAACCCTAACTCTAATCCTAACCGTAACCCTAACCCTAAACCAACCCCTAACCCTCACCATAACTCTAACCCAAATCCGACTCTAACCCTAACCCTAACCCAAATCCTAACCCGAACCCTAACCCTAACCCTAACCCAAACCCTAACCTTAACCCAAACCCTAAACAAAACCCAAACCCAAACCCTAACCCTAACGCTAACCCTAACCATAACCCTAACCCTAACACTAATGCTAAACCTAACCATAAACCTAACCCTAAACCTAACCAAACCTAAACCCTAACCCATACCCTAATCCTAACACTAACCCTAACACTAACCCTAACCGAAAACCTAAACCCTAACCCTACTCCTAACCCTAACCCTAACACAAACCCTAACCCTAAACGTAACCTTAACCCAAACCCTAACCCTAACCTTAACCCAAACCCAAACCCTAATCTTAACACAAACCCTAACCCTAATCCTAACCCTAACCCTAACCCTAACCCAAACCGTAACCGTAACCCTAACCCTAACCCTAACCCAAACCCTAACCCTAACCCTAACCCTAACCCTAACCCAAACCCTAACCCTAACCCTAATCCTAACCCTAATGCTAACCGTAAACCTAACCCTACCACTAACCATAGTCCTAACCCTAACACTAAACCAAACCCTAACACTAACCCTAACCCTAACCCTAACCCTAAATCAAACCCTAAACCTAACCCTAACCCTAACCCGAACCCAAACCCTAACCCTAAACCTAACCCTAACTGAAACACTAATCCTAAACCTAACCCTAACCCTAATGCTAACCCTAAACCTAATTCCAACTCAAACCCTAACCCTAACACTAAACGTAACCCAATACATAACCCAAACCGAAACCCTAACCCTAAACCTAACCCTAACCCTAAACCCTAAACCTAACACTTACCCTAACCATAACCCAAACCTAAAACCAAACCTTAACCCTAATCCTATCCCTAACACTAACCCTAATCCTAGTCCTAACCCTAACCCTAACCGTAAACCTAAACCTAACCTTAACCCTTACCCAAACCCAAACTCTAAACCTAACTCTAATCGGAACCCTAACTCTAACCCTAATCCTAACCCTAACCCTAACCATAACCCTAACTGAAACACTTATCCTAAATCTAACCCTAACCCTAATGCTAACCCTAAACCTAATTCAAACTCAAAACCTAACCCTAATCCTAACCCTAACCCTAACCCTAACCCTAACCCTAACCCTAAGCCTAACTGAAACACTAATACTAAACCTAACCCTAACCCTAATGCTAACCCTAAACTTAATACAAACTCAAACCATAACCCTATTCCTCACCCGAACCCAAACACTAACTCTAACCATAAACCTAACCCAAAACATTACCCAAACCGAAACTCAAACCCTAACCCTAACCCTAACCCTAAACCCTAACCCTAACACTAACCCTAACCATAACCCAAACCTAAACCCAAACCCTAACCCTAATCCTAACACTAACCCTAACCCTAATCCTAGTCCTAACCCTAACCCTAACCCTAACCCTAACCCTAACCTTAACCCTTACCCAAACCCAAACTCTAAACCTAACTCTAATCAGAACCCTAACCCTAATCCGAACCCTAACCCTTACGATAACCCTAATCCAACACCTCACTCTAACCCTAACTCTAACCCAAACCCTAACCTAACCCTAACTCTAAACCAAACCCAAACCCTAACCCTAACCCTAACTCTAACCCAAACCCCAATGTAAGCCTAAACCTAACCATAACTCAAACCCTAACTCTAACACTAACCCAAAATCTAACACTAATCCTAACCCAAACCCTAACCCAAATAATAACCCTAATCCTAACCCTAACCCTAAACCTCATCCTTTTCCTAACCCTAACCCTAACCCTAACCCTAACCCTAATTCTAACCCTAACCCTAACCCTAACCATAACCCAAAACCTAACCCTAACCCTAACCCTAACCATAATCTTAACACTAACCATAACCCTAACACTAACCCAGATTCAAACCTAACCCTAACCCAAACCCTAACCCTAACCCTAAGCCTAACCCTAACACAAACCCTAACCGTAACCCTAATCCTAACGCTAATGCTAACCCTAAACCTAACTCAAACTCAAACCCTAATCCTAAGCCTAACCCTAATCCAAACCCTAACCCTAACCCTAACCCTAACCCTAACCCTAACTAAAACCCTAACACTAACCCAACCCGAACGCAAACCATAACCCTAACACGAAACTTTACCGAAAACCTAAACCTAACCGTATTCCTAAACCAAAACCTAACCCTAACACTAACCCTAACCCCAACCCTATCACAAACGCTAACCCTAAACCTAAACTTAACCCCTAACCCCTAACCCCAAACCCTAACCCAAACCCTAACCCTAACCGTAACCCTAAATCAAACCCTAACCCTAACCCTAACCCAAACGCTTACCCTAACCCTAACACTAACCCTAAACCAAACCCTAACCCTAACCCTAATCCTAACCCAAACCCAAACCCTAACACGAAACCTAAGCCTAATCCACACCGAAACCGAAACAATAACCCTAAACGTAAACCTAACCCTAACCCTAACCCAAACCCAAACCCTAACCCTAAACGTAACCTTAATCCAAACCCTAACCCTAACCATAACCCAAACCCAAACCCTAATCTTAACACAAACCCTAACCCTAATCCTAACCCTAACCCTAACCCAAACCCTAACCCTAACAATAACCCTAACCCAAACCCTAACCCTAACACTAAAACTAACCCTAACCCTAACCCAAACCCTAAACCTAACCCTAATCCTAACCCTAATGCTAACCCTAAACCTAACCCTAAAACTAGCCCTAGGCCTAACCCTAACCCTACCCAAACCCTAACACTAACCCTAACCCTAAACCTAACCGTAAATCAAACCCTAACCGTAACCCTAACCCGAACCAAAACCCTAACCCTAACCCTAACCCTAAATGAAACACTAATCCTAAACCTTACCCTAACCCTAATGCTAACCCGAACCCAAACCCTAACCCTAACCCTAAACCTAACCCAAAACATAACCAAAACCGGAACCCTAACCCTAACCCTAACCCTAACCCAAAACCCTAACCCTAACACTTACCCTAAACATAACCAAAACCTAAATCCAAACCCTAACCATAATCCTAACCCTAACCCTAACCCTAATCCAAGGCCTAACCCTAACCCTAACCCTAACCCTAACCCTAACCTTAACACTTACAAAACCCAAACTCTAAACCTAACTCTAATCGGAACCCTAACCCTAACCCTAATCCTAACCCTAACCCTAACCATAACCCTAATCCAACACCTCACCCTAACCCTAACTCTAACCCTTACCCTAACCCTAACCCTAACTCTAACCCAACCCCAATGTAAGCCTAAACCTAACCCTAACTCAAACCCTAACTCTAACACTAACCCAAACCCTAACACTAACCCTAACCCTAACCCTCACCCAAAACCTAACCCTAACCCTAACCCTAACCATAATCTTAACACTAACCATAACCCTAATACTAACCAAGATTCAAACCTAACCCTAACCCAAACCCTAACCCTAAGCCTAACCCTAACCCTAACCCAAACCCTAACCCTAACCCAACCCCTAACCTTCACAATAACTCTAACCCAAATCCGACTCTAACCCTAACCCTAACCCAAATCCTAACCCGAACCCTAACCCTAACCCTAACCCAAACCCTAACCCTAATCCAAACCCTAACCCAAACCCAAACCCTAACCCTAACCCTAACACAAACCCTAACCATAACCCTAAACCTAACCCTAATGCTAAACTTAACCATAACCCTAACCCTAACCCTAAACCTAACCAACCCTAAACCCTAACCCAAACCCTAATCCTAACACTAACCCAAACCCTAACCCTAACCCTAACCCAAACCATAACCCAAATAGTAACCCTAATCCTAACCCTAACCCTAACCTTCATCCTTATCCTAACCCAAACCCTAACCCTAAACTTAACACTAACCCTAATTGTAAACATAACCCTAACCCTAACCCTAACCCTAACCCTAACCCTAACCCAAACCCAAAACCTAATCTTAACACAAACACTACTCCTAATCCTAACCCTAACCATATCTCTAACGCTAACCCTAACCCAAACCCTAACACTAACCCTAACTCTAAACCAAACCCAAACCCTAACCCTAACACTAACTCTAACCCAACCCCAATGTAAGCCTAAACCTAACCCTAACTCAAACCCTAACTCTAACACTAACCCAAACCCTAACACTAGCCCTAACCCAATCCCTAACCTAAATAATAACCCTAATCCTAACCCTAACCCTAACCCTCATCCTTATCCTAACCCTAACCCTAACCCTAACCCTAACCCTAAACCTAAGTCTAACCCTAACCCTAACCCTAACCCTCACCCAAAACCTAACCCTAACCCTAACCCTAACCATAATCTTAACACTAACCATAACCCTAATACTAACCAAGATTCAAACCTAACCCTAACCCAAACCCTAACCCTAAGCCTAACCCTAACCCTAACCCAAACCCTAACCCTAACCCAACACCTAACCTTCACCATAACTCTAACCCAAATCGGACTCTAACCATAACCCTAACCCAAATCCTAACCCGAACCCTAACCCTAACCCTAACCCAAACCCTAACCCTAACCCAAATCCTAACCCAAACCCAAACCCTAACCCTAACCCTAACACCAACCCTAACCATATCCCTAACCCTAACCCTAATGCTAAACCTAACCATAACCCTAACCCTAACCCTAAACCTAACCAAACCTAAACCCTAACCCAAACCCTAATCCTAACATTAACCCTAACACTAACCCTAAACAAAAACCTAAACCCTAACCCTACTCCCAACGCTAACCCTTACCCTAACACAAACCCTAACCCTAAACGTAACCTTAACCCAAACCCTAACCCTAACCTTAACCCAAACCCAAACCCTAATCTTAACACAAATCCTAACCCTAATCCTAACCCTAACCCTAACCCTAACTCAAACGCTAACCCTAACCCTAACCCTAACCCAAACCTTAACCCTAAACCTAACCCTAACCCTAACCAAAACCCAAACCCTAACCCTAACCCTAATACTAACCCTAATGCTTACCCTAAACCTAACCCTAACACTAACCCTAGTCCTAACCCTAATGCTAACCCAAACCCTAACACTAACCATAAACCTAACCCTAACCCTAAATCAAACCCTAACCCTAAACCCTAACCCTAACACTTACCCTAACCATAACCCAAACCTAAAACCAAACCCTAACCCTAATCCAAACCCTAACCCTAACCCTAATCCTAGTCCTAACCCTAACCCTAACCCTAACCCTAACCCTAAACCTAACCTTAACCCTTACCCAAACCAAACTCTAAACCTAACTCTAATCGGAACCCTAACCCTAACCCTAATCCTAACCCTAACCCTAACCATAACCCTAATCCTAGTCCTAACCCTAACCCTAACCCTAACCCTAACCCTAACCCTAAACCTAAACCTAACCTTAACCCTTACCGAAACCCAAACTCTAAACCTAACTCTAATCGGAACCCTAACCCTAACCCTAACCCTAACCCTAACCCTAACCCAAACCCTGACCCTAAAAAAAACCCAAACTCTAACCCTAACCCAAACTCTAACCCAAACCCCAATGTAAGTCTAAACCTAACCCTAACTCAAACCCTAACTCTAACACTAACCCAAACCCTAACCCTAACCATAACCCTAATCCAACACCTTACCCTAACCCTAACTCTGACCCAAACCCTAACCTAACCCTAACTCTAAACCAAACCCAAACCATAACCCTAACACTGACTCTAACCCAAACCCTAATCTAACCCTAAACCTAACCCTAACTCAAACCCTAACTCTAACACTAACCCAAACCCTAACCCTAACCCTAACCCAAACCATAACCCAAATAGTAACCCTAATCCTAACCCTAACCCTAACCTTCATCCTTATCCTAACCCTAACCCTAACCCTAACCTTAACACTAACCCTAATTGTAAACCTAACCCTAACCCTAACCCTAACCATAACCCAAACCCAAACCCTAATCTTAACACAAACCCTAACCCTAATCCTAACCCTAACCCTAACCCTAACCCAAACCCTAACCCTAACCCTAATCCTAACCCAAACCCTAACCCTAACCCTAACCCAAACCCTAACCCTAACCCTAACCCAAACCCTAACCCTAACCCTAACCCTAACCCTAACCCTAACCGAAAACCTAACCCTAACCCTAACCCTAACCGAAACACTAATCCTAAACTTTACCCTAACCCTAATGCTAACCCTAAACCTAATTCAAACTCAAATCCTAACCCTAACCCTAAACCTAACCCAAAACATAACCCACACCGAAACCCTAACCCTAACCCTAACCCTAACCAAAACCCACACCGTAAGCCTAACCCTAACCCAAACCCTAACACTAACCCTAATCCTAACCCAAACCTTAACCCTAACCCTAACACTAACTCAAACCCTAACCATAAACCTAACCCTAACCAAAACCTAACCCTAACCCTAACCCTAACCCTAACCCTAACCCAAACCCTAACCCTAACCCTAATCCTAACCCTAATGCTAACCCTAAACCTAACCATAACATAACCCTAGTTTTAACCCTAACCCTAACCCAAACCCTAACACTAACCCTAACCCTAACCATAACTCTAATCCTAACCCTAACCCTAAACCTAATCCTAGTACTAAACCTAACCCTAACCCTAACCCTAACCTTAAACCTTACCCAAACCCAAACTCTAAACCTAACTCTAATCGGAATCCTAACCCTAACCCTAACCCTAACCCTAACCCTAACCGAAACACTAATCCTAAACCTAACCCTAACCCTAATGCTAACCCTAAACCTAACTCAAAGTCAAACCCTAACCCTAATCCTAACCTGAACCGAAACCCTAACCCTAACCCTAAACCTAACCCAAAACATAACCCACACCGAAACCCTAACCCTAACCCTAACCCTAACCAAACCCACACCGTAACCCTAACCCTAACCCAAACAATAACACTAACCCTAATCCTACCCTTAAACCCTAACCCTAACCCTAACCATAATCCAAACCTAAAGCCTAACCCTAACCATAACCCAAATCCAACCCCTAACCCTAACTCTAACATAAACCTTAACCTAACCCTAACCCTAACACTAATCCTAGTCCTCACCCTACCCCTAACCCAAACCCTAAACCTAAACTTAACCCTTACCCAAACCCAAACTCTAAACCTAACTCTAATCAGAACCCTAACCCTAACCCTAATCCTAACCCTAACCTTAAACCTAAACGTAAACCTAACCTTAACCCTTACCCAAACCCAAACTCTAAACCTAACTCTAATCGGAACCCTTACCGTAACCCTAATCCTAACCCTAACCCTAACCATAACCCTAATCCAACACCTCACCCTAACCCTTACTCTAACCAAAACCCTAACCTAAACCTAACTCTAAACCAAACCCAAACCCTAACCCTAACCCTAACTCTAACCCAAACCCTAACCTAACCCTAAACCTAACCCTAACTCAAAACCTAACTCTAACCCTAACCCAAACCATAACCCAAATAATAACCCTAATCCTAACCCTAACCCTAACCCTCATCCTTATCCTAACCCTAACCCTAACCCTAACCTTAACACTAACCCTAATTCTAAACCTAACCCTAACCTTAACCCTAACCCTAACCCAAAACCAAACCCTAATCTTAACAAAAACCCTAACCCTAATCCTAACCTTAACCGTAACCCTAACCCTAACCCAAACCCTAACCCTAACCCTAATCCTAAACCAAACCCTAACCCTAACCCTAACCCTAACCCAATCCCTAACCCTAACACTAACCCTAACCCAAACCCTAACCCTAACCCTAACCCTAACCCTAACACAAACCCTAATCCTAACCCTAATCCTAACCCTAATGCTAACCCTAAACCTAAACCTAACACTAACCCTAGTCCTAACCGTAACCCTAACCCAAACCCTAACACTAACCCTAACCCTAACCCTAAATCAAACCCTAAACCTAACCCTAACCCTAACCCAAACCCAAACCCTAATCTTAACACAAACCCTAACCCTAATCCTAACCCTAACCGTAACCCTAACCCTAACCCTAACCCAAACCCTAACCCTAACCCTAATCCTAACCCAAACCCTAACCCTAACCCTAAACCTAACCCTAACCCAAACCCTAACCCTAACCCTAACCCTAACCCAAACCCTAACCCTAACCCTAACCCTAACCCTAACCCTAACCCAAACCCTAACCCTAAACCTAACCCTACGCCTAACCCTAACCCTAACCCTAACTCAAACCCTAACCCTAAACCTAACCCGAACCCGAACCCAAACCCTAACCCTAACCCTAAACCTAACCCAAACCCTAAACCTAACCATAACACTACTCCTAAACCAAACCCTAAATCTAACCCTAACCCTAAACCTAATCCTAACTCTAAACCTAACCCTAACGCTAACCCAAACCCTAACACTAACACTAAGCTTAACCCTAACACTAACACAAAACCTAACCCTAACACTAACCCTAATTCTAACTAAAACCCAAACCCTAACACTAACCCTAACCCAAACCCTAATAATAACCCTAAACCTAAACCTAACCCCTAATCCTCACCCTAACCCTAACCCAAACCCTAACCCTAACCCTAACCCTAACCGAAACACTAATCCTAACCTTACCCTAACCCTAATGCTAAACCTAAACCTAATTCAAACTCAAACCCTAACCCTAATCCTAACCCGAACCGAAACCCTAACCCTAACCCTAACCCTAACCCTAAACCTAACCCAAAACATAACCCACACCGAAACCCTAAGCCTAACCCTAACCCTAACCAAAACCCACACCGTAAGCCTAACCCTAACCCAAACCCTAACACTAACCCTAATCCTACACTTAAACCCTAACCCTAACCCTAACCATAAACCAAACCTAAAGCCTAACCCTAACCCTAATCCTAAAACTAACCCTAACCATAACCCTAATCCAATCCATAACCCTAAACCTAACTCTAACCCAAACCCTAACCTAAACCTAACCCTAACCCAAACCCAAACCCTAACCCTAACCCTAACTCTAACCCAAAACCTAACACTAACCCAAACCCTAACCCTAACCCAAACCTAAACCATAACCCAAATACTAACCCTAATCATAACCCTAACCCTAACCCTAACCCTAACCCTAACCCTAACCCTAAGCCTAACTGAAACACTAATCCTAAACCTAACCCTAACCCTAATGCTAACCCTGAACCTAATTCAAACTCAAACCATAACCCTATTCCTAACCCGAACCCAAACCCTAACTCTAACCATAAACCTAACCCAAAACATAACCCAAACCGAAACCCAAACCCTAACCCTAACCCTAACCCTAACACTAACCCTAACCATAACCCAAACCTAAACCCAAACCCTAACCCTAATCCTAACACTAACCCTAACCCTAATCCTAGTCCTAACCCTAACCCTAACCCTAACCCTAACCCTAACCTTAATCCTTACCCAAACCCAAACTCTAAACCTAACTCTAATCGGAACCCTAACCCTTACCCTAATCCTAACCCTAATCCTAACGATAACCCTAATCCAACACCTCACTCTAACCCTAACTCTAACCCAAACCCTAAACCTAACACTAACCCTAACCCAAACCCTAACCCTAACACTAAAACTAACCCTAACCCTAACCCAAGCCCTAAACCGAACCCTAATCCTAACCCTAATGCTAACCCTAAACCTAACCCTAAAACTAGCCCTAGGCCTAACCCTAACCCTACCCAAACCCTAACATTAACCCTAACCCTAACCCTAACCGTAAATCAAACCCTAACCCTAACCCTAACCCGAACCCAAAACCTAACCCTAACCCTAACCCTAACTGAAACACTTATCCTAAACCTAACCCTAACCCTAATGCTAACCCTAAACCTATTTCAAACTCAAACCCTAACCCTAATCCTAACTCGAAATCAAACCCTAACCCTAACCCTAAACCTAACCCAAAACATAACCAAAACCGAAACCCTAACCATAACCCTAACCCTACCCCGAAACCCTAACCCTAACACTTACCCTAAACATAACCAAAACCTAAATCCAAACCCTAAACATTATCCTAACCCTAACCCTAACCCTAATCCAAGTCCTAACCCTAACCCTAACCCTAACCCTAACCCTAACCTTAACACTTACAAAACCCAAACTCTAAACCTAACTCTAATCGGAACCCTAACCCTAACCCTAACCCTAACGCTAACCCTAACCATAACCCTAACCCTAACCGTAACCCTAACCCTAACCGTAACCCTAACCCTAACCCAACCCCTAACCCTCACCATAACTCTAACCCAAATCCGACTCTAACCCTAACCCTAACCCAAACCCTAACCCGAACCCAAACCCTAACCCTAACCCTAAACCTAACTGAAACACTAATCCTAAACCTAACCCTAACCCTAATGCTAACCCTAAACCTAATTCCAACTCAAACCCTAACCCTAACCATAAACCTAACCCAAAACATAACCCAAACCGAAACCCTAACCTTAAACCTAACCCTAACCCTAAACCCTAACCCTAACCCTGACCCTAACCATAACACAAACCTAAACCCTAACCCTAACCATAACCCTAACCCTAATCTTAACACAAACCCTAACCCTAATCCTAACCCTAAACTAAACCCTAAACCTAACCCTAACCCAAACCCTAACCCTAACCCTAATCCTAACCCAAACCCTAACCCTAACCCTAACCCTAACCCAAACCCTAACCCTAACCCAAACCCTAACCCTAACCCTAACCCTAACCCTAACCCAAACCCTAACCCTAACGCTAATCCTAACCCTAATGCTAACCCTAAACCTAACCCTACCACAAACCCTACTCCTAACCGTAACCCTAACCCTAACCCTAATCCTAACCCTAACCCTAACCATAACACTAATCCAACACCTCACCCTAACACTAACTCTAACCCACACCCAAACCTAACCCTAACTCTAAACCAAACCCAAACCTAACCCTAACCCGAACTCTAACCCAAACCCTAACCTAACCCTATACCTAACCCTAACTCAAACCCTAACTCTAACACTAACCCAAACCCTAACCCTAACCCTAACCCAAACCATAACCCAAATAATAACACTAATCCTAACCCTAACCCTAACCCTCATCCTTAACCTAACCCTAACCCTAACCCTAACCTTAACCGTAACCCTAATTCTAACCCTAACCCTAACCCTAACCCTAACCCTAACCCTAACCCTAAACCAAACCCAAACCCTGATCTTAACACAAACCCTAACCCTAATCCTAACCCTAACCCTAACCAGACCCTAACTCTAACCCTGAACCTAACAATAACCCAAACCCTAACCCTAACCCTAACCCTAACCCTAACCCAAACCCTAACCCTAACGCTAATCCTAACCCTAATGCTAACCCTAAACCTAACCCTAACACTAACCCTACTCCTAACAGTAACCCTAAACCAAACCCTAACACTAACCCTAACCCTAACCTTAACCCTAAATCAAACCCTAACCCTAACCCTAACCCGAACCCGAACCCAAACTCTAACCCTAACCCTAACTGAAACACTTATCCTAAACCTAACCCTAACCCTAATGCTAACCCTAAACCTAATTCAAACTCAAACCCTAACCCTAATCCTAACGCAACCCAAACCCTAAACCTAACCCTAAAACTAACCCAAAACATAACCGAAACCGAAACCGTAACCCTAACCCTAACCCTAACCCTAATCCTAACCCTAACCATAACCCTAACCCTAACCGTAACCCTAACCCTAACCCAACCCCTAACCCTCACCATAACTCTAACCCAAATCCGACTCTAACCCTAACCCTAACCCAAACCCTAACCCGAACCCAAACCCTAACCCTAACCCTAAACCTAACTGAAACACTAATCCTAAACCTAACCCTAACCCTAATGCTAACCCTAAACCTAGTTCCAACTCAAACCCTAACCCTAACCATAAACCTAACCCAAAACATAACCCAAACCGAAACCCTAACCTTAAACCTAACCCTAACCCTAAACCCTAACCCTAACCCTGACCCTAACCATAACACAAACCTAAAACCAAACCCTAACCCTAATCCTAACCCTAACCCTAGCCCTAATCCTAGTCCTAACTCTAACCCTAACCCTAACCCTAAACCTAACCTTAACCCTTACCCAAACCCAAACTCTAAACCTAACTCTAATCGAAACCCTAACCCTAACCCTAATCCTAACCCTAACCCTAATCCTAACCCAAAACCTAACCCTAACCCTAACCTTAACCCTAACCCTAACCCAAACCCTAACCCTAACCCTAACCCTAACCCAAAACCTAACCCTAACCCTAACCCTAACCCTAACCCAAACCCTAACTGAAACACTTATACTAAATCTAAACCTAACCTTAATGCTAACCCTAAACCTAATTCAAACTCAAACCCTAACCCTAATCCTAACCTTAACCCTAACCCTAACCCTAACCCTAACCCTAATCCTAACCCAAAACATCACCCTAACCCTAACCCTAATCCTAACCTAAAACCTAACCCTAACCCTTACCCTAACCCTTACCCTTATCTTAACACAAACCCTAACCCTAATCCTAACCCTAACCTTTACCCTATCCCTAACCCTAACCCAAACCCTAACCCTAACCCTAAGCCTAACCCAAACCCTTACACTAACCCTAACCGTAACCCAAACCCTAACCCTAACCCTAACCCCTAACCCTAACCCTAACCCAAACCCTAACTCTAACCCTAACCCTAGCCCTAACCCTAACCCTAAACCTAACTCAAACCCTAACCCTAACCCTAACCCGAACCCGAACGCAAACCCTAACCCTAACCCTAAACCTAACCCAAACCCTAAACCTAACCCTAACACTACTCCTAAACCAAACCCTAAATCTAACCCTAACCCTAAACCTAATCCTAACTCTAAACCTAACCCTAACCCTAACCCAAACCCTAACACTAACACTAAGCTTAACCCTAACACTAACACAAAACCTAACCCTAACACTAACCCTAATTCTAACTAAAACCCAAACGCTAACACTAACCCTAGCCCAAACCCTAATAATAACCCTAAACTAAACCTAACCCCTAATCCTAAACCTAACCCTAACCCAAACCCTAACCCTAACCGTAACCCTAACCGAAACACTAATCCTAAACTTTACCCTAACCCTAATGCTAACCCTAAACCTAATTCAAACTGAAACCCTAACCCTAATCCTAAACCGAACCGAAACCCTCACCCTAACCCTAAACCTAACCCAAAACATAACCCACACCGAAACCCTAACCCTAACCCTAACCCTAACCAAAACCCACACCGGAAGCCTAACCCTAACCCAAACCCTAACACTAACCCTAATCCTAACCCAAACCCTAACCCTAACCCTAACCCTAACTCAAACCCTAACCATAACCCTAACCCTAACCCAAACCCTAACCCTAACCCTAACCCTAAACCTAACGATAACATAACCCTAGTCTTATCCCTAACCCTAACCCAAACCCTAACACTAACCCTAACCCTAACCATAACCCTAAATCAAACCCTAACCATCACCCTAACCCTAACCCTAACCCTAACCCTAACTGAAACACTTATCCTAAACCTAACCCTAACCCTAATGCTAACCCTAACACTAACACAAAACCTAACCCTAACACTAACCCTAATTCTAACTAAAACCCAAACCCTAACACTAACCCTAGCCCAAACCCTAATAATAACCCTAAACCTAAACCTAACCCCTAATCCTAAACCTAACCCTAACCCAAACCCTAACCCTAACCCTAACCCTAACCGAAACACTAATCCTAAACTTTACCCTAACCCTAATGCTAACCCTAAACCTAATTCAAACTCAAACCCTAACCCTAATCCTAAACCGAACCGAAACCCTAACCCTAACCCTAAACCTAACCCAAAACATAACCCACACCGAAACCCTAACCCTAACCCTAACCCTAACTCAAAGCCTAAGCATAACCCTAACCCTAACCCAAACCCTAACCCTAACCCTAACCCTAACCCTAACCCTAACCCTAACCCTAAGCCAAACCCTAACCCTAACCATAATCCTAACCCTAATGCTAACCCTAAACCTAACCACAACATAACCCTAGTCTTAACCCTAACCCTAACCCAAACCCTAACACTAACCCTAACCCTAACCATAACCCTAAATCAAACCCTAACCCTCACCCTAACCCTAACCATAACCCTAACCCTAACTGAAACACTTATCCTAAACCTAACCCTAACCCTAATGCTAACCCTAACATTAACCCTAAACCTAACCCAAAACATAACCCAAACCGAAACCCTAACCCTAACCCTAACCCTAACCCTAACCCCAACCCTAACACTAAACCTAACCCAAAACATACCCCAAACCGAAACCCTAACCCTAACCCTAACCCTAACCCTAATCCTAACCCTAACCCTAAACCTAATCCTAGTACTAACAGTAACCCTAACCCTAAACCTAACCCTAACCTTAAAACTTACCCAAACCCAAACTCTAAACCTAACTCTAATCGGAACCCTAACCGTAACCCTAACCCTAACCCTAACCGAAACACTAATCCTAAACCTAACCCTAACCCTAATGCTAACCCTAAACCTAATTCAAACTCAAACCCTAACCCTAATCCTAACCTGAACCGAAACCCTAACCCTTAGACTAAACCTAACCCAAAACATAACCCACACCGAAACCCTAACCCTAACCCTAACCCTAACCCAAACCATAACCCAAATAATAACCCTAATCCTAACCCTAACCCTAACCCTCATCCTTATCCTAGCCCTAACCCTAACCCTAACCTTAACACTAACCCTAATTCTAAACCTAACCCTAATCTTAACCCTAACCCTAACCCAAAACCAAAACCTAATCTTAACACAAACCAAACCCTAATCCTAACCCTAACCGTAACCCTAACCCTAACCCAAACCGTAACCCTAACCCGAATCCTAACCCAAACCCTAACCCTAACCCTAACCCTAACCCAAACCCTAACCCTAACCCTAACCCTAACCCTAACACAAACCCTAATCCTAACCCTAATCCTAACCCTAATGCTAACCCTAAACCTAAAACTAACACTAACCCTAGTCCTAACCGTAACCCTAACCCAAACCCTAACACTAACCCTAACCCTAAACCTTACCCTAAATGAAACCCTAAACCTAACCCTAACCCTAACCCAAACCCAAACCCTAATCTTAACACAAACCCTAACCCTAATCCTAACCCTAACCGTAACCCTAACCCTAACCCTAACCCAAACCCTAACCCTAACCCTAATCCTAACCCAAACCCTAACCCTAACCCTATCCCTAACCCTAACCCGAACCCTAACCCTAACCCTAACCCTAACCCAAACCCTAACCCTAACCCTAACCCTAACCCTAACCCAAACCCTAACCCTAACCCTAACCCTACCCCTAACCCTAACCCTAACCCTAACTCAAACCCTAACCATAACCCTAACCCGAACCCGAACCCAAACCCTAAACCTAACCCTAAACCTAACTCAAACCCTAAACCTAACCCTAACACTACTCTTAAACCAAACCCTAAATCTAACCCTAACCCTAAACCTAATCCTAACTCTAAACCTAACCCTAACGCTAACCCAAACCCTAACACTAACACTAAGCTTAACCCTAACACTAACACAAAACCTAACCCTAACACTAACCCTAATTCTAACTAAAACCCAAACCCTAACACTAACCCTAACCCAAACCCTAATAATAACCCTAAACCTAAACCTAACCCCTAATCCTAACCCTAACCCTAACCCAAACCCTAACCCTAACCCTAACCCTAACCGAAACACTAATCCTAAACCTTACCCTAACCCTAATGCTAACCCTAAACCTAATTCAAACTCAAACCCTAACCCTAATCCTAACCAGAACCGAAACCCTAACCCTAACCCTAAACGTAACCCAAAACATAACCCACACCGAAACCCTAAGCCTAACCCTAACCCTAACCAAAACCCACACCGTAAGCCTAACCCTAACCCAAACCCTAACACTAACCCTAATCGTACACTTAAACCCTAACCCTAACCCTAACCATAAACCAAACCTAAAACCTAACCCTAACCCTAATCCTAAAACTAACCCTAACCTTAACCATAATCCAACCCATAACCCTAAACCTAACTCTAACCCAAACCCTAACCTAAACCTAACCCTAACCAAAACCCAAACCCTAACCCTAACCCTAACTCTAACCCAAATCCTAACCCTAACCCAAACCCTAACCCTAACCCAACCCTAAACCATAACCCAAATACTAACCCTAATCCTAACCCTAACCCTAACCCTAACCCTAACCCTAACCCTAACCCTAAGCCTAACTGAAACACTAATCCTAAACCTAACCCTAACCCTAATGCTAACCCTAAACCTAATTCAAACTCAAACCATAACCCTATTCCTAACCCAAACCCAAACCCTAACTCTAACCATAAACCAAACCTAAAACATAACCCAAACCGAAACCCAAACCCTAACCCTAACCCTAACCCTAAACCCTAACCCTAACACTAACCCTAACCATAACCCAAACCTAAACCCAAACCCTAACCCTAACCCTAACCCTAACCCTAACCCTAACCTTAATCCTTACCCAAACCCAAACTCTAAAACTAACTCTAATCGGAACCCTAACCCTAACCCTAATCCTAACCCTAATCCTAACGATAACCCTAATCCAACACCTCACTCTAACCCTAACTCTAACCCAAACCCTAAACCTAACACTAACCCTAACCCAAACCCTAACCCTAACACTAAAACTAACCCTAACCCTAATCCAATCCCTAATCCTAACCCTAATGCTAACCCTAAACCTAACCCTAAAACTAGCCCTAGGCCTAACCCTAACCCTACCCAAACCCTAACATTAACCCTAACCCTAACCCTAACCGTAAATCAAACCCTAAACCTAACCCTAACCCGAACCCAAACCCTAACCCTAACCCTAACCCTAACTGAAACACTAATCCTAAACCTAACCCTAACCCTAATGCTAACCCTAAACCTAATTCAAACTCAAACCCTAACCCTAATCCTAACTCGAACCCAAACCCTAACCCTAACCCTAAACCTAACCCAAAACATAACCAAAACCGAAACCCTAACCCTAACCCTAACCCTAACCCGAAACCCTAACCCTAACACTTACCCTAAACATAACCAAAACCTAAATCCAAACCCTAAACATTATCCTAACCCTAACCCTAACCCTAATCCAAGTCCTAACCCTAACCCTAACCCTAACCCTAACCCTAACCTTAACACTTACAAAACCCAAACTCTAAACCTAACTCTAATCGGAACCCTAACCCTAACCCTAATCCTAACCCTAACCCTAACCATAACACTAATCCAACACCTCACCCTAACACTAACTCTAACCCACACCCAAACCTAACCCTAACTCTAAACCAAACCCAAACCTAACCCTAACCCGAACTCTAACCCAAACCCTAACCTAACCCTATACCTAACCCTAACTCAAACCCTAACTCTAACACTAACCCAAACCCTAACCCTAACCCTAACCCAAACCATAACCCAAATAATAACACTAATCCTAACCCTAACCCTAACCCTCATCCTTAACCTAACCCTAACCCAAACCCTAACCTTAACCGTAACCCTAATTCTAACCCTAACCCTAACCCTAACCCTAACCCTAACCCTAACCCTAAACCAAACCCAAACCCTGATCTTAACACAAACCCTAACCCTAATCCTAACCCTAACCCTAACCAGACCCTAACTCTAACCCTGAAACTAACAATAACCCAAACCCTAACCCTAACCCTAACCCTAACCCTAACCCAAACCCCAACCCTAACGCTAATCCTAAGCCTAATGCTAACCCTAAACCTAACCCTAACACTAACCCTACTCCTAACAGTAACCCTAAACCAAACCCTAACACTAACCCTAACCCTAACCTTAACCCTAAATCAAACCCTAACCCTAACCCTAACCCGAACCCGAACCCAAACTCTAACCCTAACCCTAACTGAAACACTTATCCTAAACCTAACCCTAACCCTAATGCTAACCCTAAACCTAATTCAAACTCAAACCCTAACCCTAATCCTAACGCAACCCAAACCCTAAACCTAACCCTAAAACTAACCCAAAACATAACCGAAACCGAAACCGTAACCCTAACCCTAACCCTAACCCTAATCCTAACCCTAACCATAACCCTAACCCTAACCGTAACCCTAACCCTAACCCAACCCCTAACCCTCACCATAACTCTAACCCAAATCCGACTCTAACCCTAACCCTAACCCAAACCCTAACCCGAACCCAAACCCTAACCCTAACCCTAAACCTAACTGAAACACTAATCCTAAACCTAACCCTAACCCTAATGCTAACCCTAAACCTAATTCCAACTCAAACCCTAACCCTAACCATAAACCTAACCCAAAACATAACCCAAACCGAAACCCTAACCTTAAACCTAACCCTAACCCTAAACCCTAACCCTAACCCTGACCCTAACCATAACACAAACCTAAAACCAAACCCTAACCCTAATCCTAACCCTAACCCTAGCCCTAATCCTAGTCCTAACTCTAACCCTAACCCTAACCCTAAACCTAACCTTAACCCTTACCCAAACCCAAACTCTAAACCTAACTCTAATCGAAACCCTAACCCTAACCCTAATCCTAACCCTAACCCTAATCCTAACCCAAAACCTAACCCTAACCCTAACCCTAACCCTAACCCAAACCCTAACCCTAACCCTAACCCTAACCCAAAACCTAACCCTAACCCTAACCCTAACCCTAACCCAAACCCTAACTGAAACACTTATCCTAAATCTAAACCTAACCTTAATGCTAACCCTAAACCTAATTCAAACTCAAACCCTAACCCTAATCCTAACCTTAACCCTAACCCTAACCCTAACCCTAACCCTAAACCTAACCCAAAACATAACCCTAACCCTAACCCTAATCCTAACCTAAAACCTAACCCTAACCCTAACCCTAACCCTAACCCTAATCTTAACACAAGCCCTTGCCCTAATCCTAGCCCTAGCCTTAACCCTATCCCTAACCCTAACCCAAACCCTAACCCTAACCCTAATCCTAA
>JAJHUQ010000040.1:5092500-5095000 GCA_035773235.1 Eospalax fontanierii | reverse complement strand
AATCCTAACCCAAAACCTAACCCTAACCCTAACCCTAACCCTAACCCTAACCCAAACCCTAACCCTAACCCTAACCCTAACCCAAAACCTAACCCTAACCCTAACCCTAACCCTAACCCAAACCCTAACTGAAACACTTATCCTAAATCTAACCCTAACCTTAATGCTAACCCTAAACCTAATTCAAACTCAAACCCTAACCCTAATCCTAACCTTAACTCTAACCCTAACCCTAACCCTAAACCTAACCCAAAACATAACCCTAACCCTAATCCTAATCCTAACCCAAAACCTAACCCTAACGCTAACCATAACCCTAACCCTAATCTTAACACAAACCCTAACCCTAATCCTAACCCTAACCTTAACCCTAACCCTAACCCTAACCCAAACCCTAACCCTAACCCTAATCCTAACCCAAACCCTAACCCTAACCCTAACCCTAACCCAAACCCTAACCCTAACCCTAACCCTAACCCAAAACCTAACCCTAACCCTAACCCTAACCCTAACCCTAACCCAAACCCTAACCCTAACCCTAACCCTGCCCCTAACCCTAACCCTAACCCTAACTCAAACCCTAACCCTAACCCTAACCCGAACCCGAACCCAAACCCTAAACCTAACCCTAAACCTAACTCAAACCCTAAACCTAACCCTAACACTACTCTTAAACCAAACCCTAAATCTAACCCTAACCCTAAACCTAATCCTAACTCTAAACCTAACCCTAACGCTAACCCAAACCCTAACACTAACACTAACCCTAACCCTAACGCTAACCCAAACCCTAACACTAACACTAAGCTTAACCCTTACACTAACACAAAACCTAACCCTAACACTAACCCTAATTCTAACTAAAACCCAAACCCTAACACTAACCCTAACCCAAACCCTAATAATAACCCTAAACCTAAACCTAACCCCTAATCCTTAACCTAACCCTAACCCAAACCCTACCCCTAACCCTCACCCTAACCGAAACACTAATCCTAAACCTTACCCTAACCCTAATGCTAACACTAAACCTAATTCAAACTCAAACCCTAAACCTAATCCTAAACCGAACCGAAACCCTAACCCTAACCCTAAACCTAACAGAAAACATAACCCACACCGAAACCCTAACCCTAACCCTAACCCTAATCAAAACCCACACCGTAAGCCTAACCCTAACCCAAACCCTAACACTAAACCTAATCCTAACCCAAACCCTAACCCTAACCCTAACTCAAACCCTAACCATAACCCTAACCCTAACCCAAAACCTAACCCTAACCCTAACCCTAACCCAAACCCTAAACCTAACATTAATCCTAACCCTAATGCTAACCCTAAACCTAACCCTAACATAACCCTAGTCTTAACCCTAACCCTAACCCAAACCCTAACACTAAACCTAACCCTAACCATAACCCTAAATCAAACCCTCACCCTCACCCTAACCCTAACCCTAACCCTAACCCTAACTGAAACACTTATCCTAAACCTAACCCTAACCCTAATGCTAACCCTAAACCTAATTCAAACTCAAACCCTAACCCTAATCCTAACCCTAATGCTAACCCTAAACCTAACCCTAACATAACCCTAGTCTTAACCCTAACCCTAACCCAAACCCTAACACTAAACCTAACCCTAACCATAACCCTAATCCAACCCCTAACCCTAACCCTAACTCTAACATAAACCCTAACCTAACCCTAACCCTAACCCTAATCCTAGTCCTAACCCTAACCCTAACCCTAACCCTAAACCTAAACTTAACCCTTACCCAAACCCAAACTCTAAACCTAACTCTAATCGGAACCCTAACCCTAATCCTAACCCTAACCCTAACCCTAACCCTAAACCTAACCTTAACCCTTACCCAAACCCAAACTCTAAACCTAACTCTAATCGGAACCCTAACCGTAAACCTAATCCTAACCCTAACCCTAACCATAACCCTAATCCAACCCCTCACCCTAACCTTAACTCTAACCCAAACCCTAACCTAACCCTAACTCTAAACCAAACCCAAACCCGAACACTAACCCTAACTCTAACCCAAACCCTAACCTAACCCTAAACCTAACCCTAACTCAAAACCTAACTCTAACACTAACCCATATCCTAACCCTAACCCTAACCCTAACCCTAACCCTCATCCTTATCCTAACCCTAACCCTAACCCTAACCTTAACACTAACCCTAATTCTAAACCTAACCCTAACCTTAACCCTAACCCTAACCTAAAACCAAACCCTAATCTTAACACAAACCCTAACCCTAATCCTAACCCTAACTGTAACCCTAACCCTAACCCTAATCCAAACCCTAACCTTACCCCTAATCTTTACCGAAACCCTATCCTTAACCCTAACCCAAACCCTAACCCTAACCCTAACCCTAACCCAAACCCTAACCCTAACCCTAACCATAACCCTAACACAAACCCTAACCCTAAACCTAATCCTAACCCTAAGGCTAACCCTAAACCTAACCCTAACACTAA
>JAJHUQ010000040.1:5085000-5087500 GCA_035773235.1 Eospalax fontanierii | reverse complement strand
ACCCTAACCCGAACCCGAACCCAAACCCTAAACCTAACCCTAAACCTAACTCAAACCCTAAACCTAACCCTAACACTACTCTTAAACCAAACCCTAAATCTAACCCTAACCCTAAACCTAATCCTAACTCTAAACCTAACCCTAACGCTAACCCAAACCCTAACACTAACACTAACCCTAACCCTAACGCTAACCCAAACCCTAACACTAACACTAAGCTTAACCCTAACACTAACACAAAACCTAACCCTAACACTAACCCTAATTCTAACTAAAACCCAAATCCTAACACTAACCCTAACCCAAACCCTAATAATAACCCTAAACCTAAACCTAACCCCTAATCCTAACCCTAACCCTAACCCAAACCCTAACCCTAACCCTAACCCTAACCGAAACACTAATCCTAAACCTTACCCTAACCCTAATGCTAACACTAAACCTAATTCAAACTCAAACCCTAAACCTAATCCTAAACCGAACCGAAACCCTCACCCCAACCCTAAACCTAACAGAAAACATACCCCACACCGAAACCCTAACCCTAACCCTAACCCTAATCAAAACCCACACCGTAAGCCTAACCCTAACCCAAACCCTAACACTAAACCTAATCCTAACCCAAACCCTAACCCTAACCCTAACTCAAACCCTAACCATAACCCTAACCCTAACCCAAAACCTAACCCTAACCCTAACCCTAACCCAAACCCTAACCCTAACCCTAATCCTAACCCTAATGCTAACCCTAAACCTAACCCTAACATAACCCTAGTCTTAACCCTAACCCTAACCCAAACCCTAACACTAAACCTAACCCTAACCATAACCCTAAATCAAACCCTCACCCTCACCCTAACCCTAACCCTAACCCTAACCCTAACTGAAACACTTATCCTAAACCTAACCCTAACCCTAATGCTAACCCTAAACCTAATTCAAACTCAAACCCTAACCCTAATCCTAACCCTAATGCTAACCCTAAACCTAACCCTAACATAACCCTAGTCTTAACCCTAACCCTAACCCAAACCCTAACACTAAACCTAACCCTAACCATAACCCTAATCCAACCCCTAACCCTAACCCTAACTCTAACATAAACCCTAACCTAACCCTAACCCTAACCCTAATCCTAGTCCTAACCCTAACCCTAACCCTAACCCTAAACCTAAACTTAACCCTTACCCAAACCCAAACTCTAAACCTAACTCTAATCGGAACCCTAACCCTAATCCTAACCCTAACCCTAACCCTAACCCTAAACCTAACCTTAACCCTTACCCAAACCCAAACTCTAAACCTAACTCTAATCGGAACCCTAACCGTAAACCTAATCCTAACCCTAACCCTAACCATAACCCTAATCCAACCCCTCACCCCAACCTTAACTCTAACCCAAACCCTAACCTAACCCTAACTCTAAACCAAACCCAAACCCGAACACTAACCCTAACTCTAACCCAAACCCTAACCTAACCCTAAACCTAACCCTAACTCAAAACCTAACTCTAACACTAACCCATATCCTAACCCTAACCCTAACCCTAACCCTCATCCTTATCCTAACCCTAACCCTAACCCTAACCTTAACATTAACCCTAATTCTAAACCTAACCCTAACCTTAACCCTAACCCTAACCTAAAACCAAACCCTAATCTTAACACAAACCCTAACCCTAATCCTAACCCTAACCGTAACCATAACCCTAACCCTAATCCAAACCCTAACCCTAACCCTAATCCTAACCCTAACCCTAACCCTAACCCAAACCCTAACCCTAACCCTAACCCTAACCCAAACCCTAACCCTAACCCTAACCATAACCCTAACACAAACCCTAACCCTAAACCTAATCCTAACCCTAAGGCTAACCCTAAACCTAACCCTAACACTTACCCTAGTCCTAACCCTAACCCTAACCCAAACCCTAACACTAACCCTAACCCTAACCCTAACCCAAACCCTAACCCTAACCCTAACCCTAACTGAAACACTAATCCTAAACCTTACCCTAACCCTAATGCTAACCCTAAACCTAATTCAAACTCAAACCCTAACCCTAATCCTAACCCGAACCGAAACCCTAACCCTAACCCTAAATCTAACCCAAAACATAACCCACACCGAAACCCTAACCCTAACCCTAACCAAAACCCACACCGTAAGCCTAACCCTAACCCAAACCCTAACACTAACCCTAATCCTACACTTAAATCCTAACCCTAACCCTAACCATAAACCAAACCTAAAGCCTAACCCTAACCCTAATCCTAAAACTAACCCTAACCATAACCCTAATCCAACCCATAACCCTAAACCTAACTCTAACCCAAACCGTAACCTAAACCTAACCCTAACCCAAACCCAAACCCTAACCCTAACCCTAACTCGAACCCAAATCCTAACACTAACCCAAACCCTAACCCTAACCCAAACCTAAACCATAACCCAAATACTAACCCTAATCCTAACCCTAACCCTAACCCTCATCCTTAT
>JAJHUQ010000040.1:5065000-5080000 GCA_035773235.1 Eospalax fontanierii | reverse complement strand
ACTCAAACCCTAACTCTAACACTAACCCAAACCCTAACACTAACCCTAACCCAATCCCTAACCTAAATAATAACCCTAATCCTAACCCTAACCCTAACCCTCATCCTTATCCTAACCCTAACCCTAACCCTAACCCTAACCCTAACCCTAAACCTAAGTCTAACCCTAACCCTAACCCTAACCCTCACCCAAAACCTAACCCTAACCCTAACCCTAACCATAATCTTAACACTAACCATAACCCTAATACTAACCAAGATTCAAACATAACCCTAACCCAAACCCTAACCCTAAGCCTAACCCTAACCCTAACCCAAACCCTAACCCTAACCCAACACCTAACCTTCACCATAACTCTAACCCAAATCGGACTCTAACCATAACCCTAACCCAAATCCTAACCCGAACCCTAACCCTAACCCTAACCCAAACCCTAACCCTAAACCAAACCCTAACCCAAACCCAAACCCTAACCCTAACCCTAACACCAACCCTAACCATATCCCTAACCCTAACCCTAATGCTAAACCTAACCATAACCCTAACCCTAACCCTAAACCTAACCAAACCTAAACCCTAACCCAAACCCTAATCCTAACACTAACCCTAACACTAACCCTAAACAAAAACCTAAACCCTAACCCTACTCCTAACGCTAACCCTTATCCTAACACAAACCCTAACCCTAAACGTAACCTTAACCCAAACCCTAACCCTAACCTTAACCCAAACCCAAACCCTAATCTTAACACAAACCCTAACCCTAATCCTAACCCTAACCCTAACCCTAACTCAAACGCTAACCCTAACCCTAACCCAAACCTTAACCCGAACCCTAACCCCAACCCCAACCAAAACCCAAACCCTCACCCTAACCCTAATACTAACCCTAATGCTTACCCTAAACCTAACCGTAACACTAACCCTAGTCCTAACCCTAATGCTAACCCAAACCCTAACACTAACCATAAACCTAACCCTAACCCTAAATCAAACCCTAACCCTAAACCCTAACCCTAACACTTACGCTAACCATAACCCAAACCTAAAACCAAACCCTAACCCTAATCCAAACGCTAACCCTAACCCTAATCCTAGTCCTAACCCTAACCCTAACCCTAACCCTAACCCTAAACCTAACCTTAACCCTTACCCAAACCAAACTCTAAACCTAACTCTAATCGGAACCCTAACCCTAACCCTAATCCTAACCCTAACCCTAACCATAACCCTAATCCTAGTCCTAACCCTAACCCTAACCCTAACCCTAACCCTAAACCTAAACCTAACCTTAACCCTTACCGAAACCCAAACTCTAAACCTAACTCGAATCGGAACCCTAACCCTATCCCTAACCCTAACCCTAACCCTAACCCTAACCCTAACCCTAAAAAAAACCCAACCTCTAACCCTAACCCTAACTCTAACCCAAACCCCAATGTAAGTCTAAACCTAACCCTAACTCAAACCCTAACTCTAACACTAACCCAAACCCTAACCCTAACCATAACCCTAATTCAACACCTTACCCTAACCCTAACTCTGACCCAAACCCTAACCTAACCCTAACTCTAAACCAAACCCAAACCATAACCCTAACACTGACTCTAACCCAAACCCTAATCTAACCCTAAACCTAACCCTAACTCAAACCCTAACTCTAACACTAACCCAAAACCTAACCCTAACCCTAACCCAAACCATAACCCAAATAGTAACCCTAATCCTAACCCTAACCCTAACCTTCATCCTTATCCTAACCCTAACCCTAACCCTAACCTTAACACTAACCCTAATTGTAAACCTAAACCTAACCCTAACCCTAACCCTAACCCTAACCATAACCCAAACCCAAACCCTAATCTTAACACAAACCCTAACCCTAATCCTAACCCTAACCCTAACCCTAACCCAAACCCTAACCCTAACCCTAATCCTAACCCAAACCCTAACCCTAACCCTAACCCTAACCCTAACCCTAACCCTAACCCTAACCCTAACCCTAACCCAAACCCTAACCCTAACCCTAACCCTAACCCTAACCCTAACCGAAACCCTAACCCTAACCCTAACCCTAACCGAAACACTAATCCTAAACTTTACCCTAACCCTAATGCTAACCCTAAACCTAATTCAAACTCAAATCCTAACCCTAACCCTAAACCTAACCCAAAACATAACCCACACCGAAACCCTAACCCTAACCCTAACCCTAACCAAAACCCACACCGTAAGCCTAACCCTAACCCAAACCCTAACACTAACCCTAATCCTAACCCAAACCTTAACCCTAACCCTAACACTAACTCAAACCCTAACCATAACCCTAACCCTAACCAAAACCCTAACCCTAACCCTAACCCTAACCCTAACCCTAACCCAAACCCTAACCCTAACCCTAATCCTAAGCCTAATGCTAACCCTAAACCTAACCATAACATAACCCTAGTTTTAACCCTAACCCTAACCCAAACCCTAACACTAACCCTAACCCTAACCATAACCCTAATCCTAACCCTAACCCTAAACCTAATCCTAGTACTAACCCTAACCCTAACCCTAACCCTAACCTTAAACCTTACCCAAACCCAAACTCTAAACCTAACTCTAATCGGAATCCTAACCCTAACCCTAACCCTAACCCTAACCCTAACCGAAACACTAATCCTAAACCTAACCCTAACCCTAATGCTAACCCTAAACCTAATTCAAAGTCAAACCCTAACCCTAATCCTAACCTGAACCGAAACCCTAACCCTAACCCTAAACCTAACACAAAACATAACCCACACCGAAACCCTAACCCTAACCCTAACCCTAACCAAACCCACACCGTAACCCTAACCCTAACCCAAACAATAACACTAACCCTAATCCTACCCTTAAACCCTAACCCTAACCCTAACCATAATCCAAACCTAAAGCCTAACCCTAACCATAACCCAAATCCAACCCCTAACCCTAACTCTAACATAAACCTTAACCTAACCCTAACCCTAACACTAATCCTAGTCCTCACCCTACCCCTAACCCTAACCCTAAACCTAAACTTAACCCTTACCCAAACCCAAACTCTAAACCTAACTCTAATCAGAACCCTAACCCTAACCCTAATCCTAACCCTAACCTTAACCCTAAACGTAAACCTAACCTTAACCCTTACCCAAACCCAAACTCTAAACCTAACTCTAATCGGAACCCTTACCGTAACCCTAATCCTAACCCTAACCCTAACCATAACCCTAATCCAACACCTCACCCTAACCCTTACTCTAACCAAAACCCTAACCTAAACCTAACTCTAAACCAAACCCAAACCCTAACCCTAACCCTAACTCTAACCCAAACCCTAACCAAACCCTAAACCTAACCCTAACTCAAAACCTAACTCTAACCCTAACCCAAACCATAACCCAAATAATAACCCTAATCCTAACCCTAACCCTAACCCTCATCCTTATCCTAACCCTAACCCTAACCCTAACCTTAACACTAACCCTAATTCTAAACCTAACCCTAACCTTAACCCTAACCCTAACCCAAAACCAAACCCTAATCTTAACAAAAACCCTAACCCTAATCCTAACCTTAACCGTAACCCTAACCCTAACCCAAACCCTAACCCTAACCCTAATCCTAAACCAAACCCTAACTCTAACCCTAACCCTAACCCAATCCCTAACCCTAACACTAACCCTAACCCAAACCCTAACCCTAACCCTAATGCTAACCCTAAACCTAAACCTAACACTAACCCTAGTCCTAACCGTAACCCTAACCCAAACCCTAACACTAACCCTAACCCTAACCCTAATCCTAAACCAAACCCTAACTCTAACCCTAACCCTAACCCAATCCCTAACCCTAACACTAACCCTAACCCAAACCCTAACCCTAACCCTAACCCTAACCCTAACACAAACCCTAATCCTAACCCTAATCCTAACCCTAATGCTAACCCTAAAATTAAACCTAACACTAACCCTAGTCCTAACCGTAACCCTAACCCAAACCCTAACACTAACCCTAACCCTAACCCTAAATCAAACCCTAAACCTAACCCTAACCCTAACCCAAACCCAAACCCTAATCTTAACACAAACCCTAACCCTAATCCTAACCCTAACCGTAACCCTAAACCTAACCCTAACCCAAACCCTAACCCTAACCCTAATCCTAACCCAAACCCTAACCCTAACCCTAAACCTAACCCTAACCCAAACCCTAACCCTAACCCTAAACCTAACCCAAACCCTAACCGTAACCCTAACCCTAACCCTAACGCTAACCCAAACCCTCACCCTAAACCTAACCCTACCCCTAACCCTAACCCTAACCCTAACTCAAACCCTAACCCTAAACCTAACCCGAACCCGAACCCAAACCCTAACCCTAACCCTAACCCTAAACCTAACCCAAACCCTAAACCTAACCCTAACACTACTCCTAAACCAAACCCTAAATCTAACCCTAACCCTAAACCTAATCCTAACTCTAAACCTAACCCTAACGCTAACCCAAACCCTAACACTAACACTAAGCTTAACCCTAACACTAACACAAAACCTAACCCTAACACTAACCCTAATTCTAACTAAAACCCAAACCCTAACACTAACCCTAACCCAAACCCTAATAATAACCCTAAACCTAAACATAACCCCTAATCCTAACCCTAACCCTAACCCAAACCCTAAACCTAACCCTAACCCTAACCGAAACACTAATCCTAACCTTACCCTAACCCTAATGCTAAACCTAAACCTAATTCAAACTCAAACCCTAACCCTAATCCTAACCCGAACCGAAACCCTAACCCTAACCCTAACCCTAACCCTAAACCTAACCCAAAACATAACCCAAACCGAAACCCTAAGCCTAACCCTAACCCTAACCAAAACCCACACCGTAAGCCTAACCCTAACCCAAACCCTAACACTAACCCTAATCCTACACTTAAACCCTAACCCTAACCCTAACCATAAACCAAACCTAAAGCCTAACCCTAACCCTAATACTAAAACTAACCCTAACCATAACCCTAATCCATCCCATAACCCTAAACCTAACTCTAACCCAAACCCTAACCTAAACCTAACCCTAACCCTAACCCTAACCTGAACCCAAACCCTAACCCTAACCCTAACCCTAACTGAAACACTTATCCTAAAACTAACCCTAACCCTAATGCTAACCCTAAACCTAATTCAAACTCAAACCCTAACCCTAATCCTAACTCGAACCCAAACCCTAACCCTAACCCTAAACCTAACCCAAAACATAACCAAAACCGAAACCCTAACCATAACCCTAACCCTAACCCGAAACCCTAACCCTAACACTTACCCTAAACATAACCAAAACCTAAATCCAAACCCTAAACATTATCCTAACCCTAACCCTAACCCTAATCCAAGTCCTAACCCTAACCCTAACCCTAACCCTAACCCTAACCTTAACACTTACAAAACCCAAACGCTAAACCTAACTCTAATCGGAACCCTAACCCTAACCCTAATCCTAACCCTAACCCTAACCACAACACTAATCCAACACCTCACCCTAACACTAACTCTAACCCACACCCAAACCTAACCCTAACTCTAAACCAAACCCAAACCTAACCCTAACCCTAACTCTAACCCAAACCCTAACCTAACCCTATACCTAACCCTAACTCAAACCCTAACTCTAACACTAACCCAAACCCTAACCCTAACCCTAACCCAAACCATAACCCAAATAATAACACTAATCCTAACCCTAACCCTAACCCTCATCCTTAACCTAACCCTAACCCTAACCCTAACCTTAACCGTAACCCTAATTCTAACCCTAACCCTAACCCTAACCCTAACCCTAACCCTAAACCAAACCCAAACCCCGATCTTAACACAAACCCTAACCCTAATCCTAACCCTAACCGTAACCCTAATCCTAACCCTAAACCTAACAATAACCCAAACCGTAACCCTAACCCTAACCCTATTCCTAACACTAACCCTAACCCAAACCCTAACCCTAACGCTAATCCTAACCATAATGCTAACCCTAAACCTAACCCTAACACTAACCCTACTCCTAACAGTAACCCTAACCCAAACCCTAACACTAACCCTAACCCTAACCTTAACCCTAAATCAAATCCTAACCCTAACCCTAACCCGAACCTGAACCCAAACTCTAACCCTAACCCTAACTGAAACACTTATCCTAAACCTAACCCTAACCCTAATGCTAACCCTAAACCTAATTCAAACTCAAACCCTAACCCTAATCCTAACGCAAGCCAAACCCTAAACCTAACCCCAAAACTAAGCCAAAACATAACCGAAACCGAAACCGTAACCCTAACCCTAACCCTAACCCTAATCCTAACCCCAACCAAAACCCTAACCCTAACCGTAACCCTAACCCTAACCCAACCCCTAACCCTCACCATAACTCTAACCCAAATCCGACTCTAACCCTAACCCTAACCCAAATCCTAACCCGAACCCTAACCCTAACCCTAACCCAAACCCTAACCCTAACCCAATCCCTAACCCAAACCCAAACCCTAACCCTAACCCTAAAGCTAACCCTAACCATAACCCTAACCCTAACCCTAATGCTAAACCTAACCCTAACCCTAACCCTAACCCTAACCCTAACCCTAACCCTAACCCAAAACCTAACCCTAACCCTAACCCTAACCCTAACCCTAACCCAAACCGTAAGCCTAACCCTAATCCTAACCCTAATGCTAACCCTAAACCTAACCCTAACACTAACCCTAGTCTTAACCTTAACCCTAACCCAAACCCTAACAAAAACCCTAACCCTAACCCTAACCCTAAATCAAAACCTAAACCTAACCCTAACCCTAACCCGAACCCAAAACCTAACCCTAACCCTAACCCTAACTGAAACACTAATCCTAAACCTAACCCTAACCCTAATGCTAACCCTAAACCTAATTCCAACTCAAACCCTAACCGTAACCCTAACCCTCACCCAACCCCTAACCCTCACCATAACTCTGACCCAAATCCGACTCGAACCCTAACCCTAACCCAAATCCTAACCCGAAACCTAACCCTAACCCTAACCCAAACCCTAACCCTAACCCAAACCCTAACCCTAACCCTAAACCCTAACCCTAACCTTGACCCTAACCATAACCCAAACCAAAAACCAAAACCTAACCCTAATCCTAACCCTAACCCTAGGCCTAATCCTAGTCCTAACCCTAACCCTAACCCTAACCCTAAACCTAACCTTAACCCTTACCCAAACCCAAACTCTAAACCTAACTCTAATCGGAACCCTAACCCTAACCCTAATCCTAACCCTAACGCTAACCATACCCCTAATCCTAGTCCTAAACCTAACCCTAACCCTAACCCTAACCCTAACCCTAATCCTAACCCAAAACCTAACCCTAACCCTAACCCTAACCCTAACCCAAACCCTAACCCTAACCCTAACCCTAACCCAAAACCTAACCCTAACCCTAACCCTAACCCTAACCCAAACCCTAACTGAAACACTTATCCTAAATCTAACCCTAACCTTAATGCTAACCCTAAAGCTAATTCAAACTCAAACCCTAACCCTAATCCTAACCTTAACCCTAACCCTAACCCTAACCCTAAACCTAACCCAAAACATAACCCTAACCCTAACCCTAATCCTAACCCAAAACCTAACCCTAACGCTAACCATAACCCTAACCCTAATCTTAACACAAAACCTAACCCTAATCCTAACCCTAACCTTAACCCTAACCCTAACCCTAACCCAAACCCTAACCCTAACCCTAATCCTAACCCAAACCCTAACCGTAACCCTAACCCTAATCGAAACCCTAACCCTAACCCTAACCCTAACCCTAACCGAAACACTAATCCTAAACTTTACCCTAACCCTAATGCTAACCCTAAACCTAATTCAAACTCAAATCCTAACCCTAACCCTAAACCTAACCCAAAACATAACCCACACCGAAACCCTAACCCTAACCCTAACCCTAACCAAAACCCACACCGTAAGCCTAACCCTAACCCAAACCCTAACACTAACCCTAATCCTAACCCACCCCTTAACCCTAACCCTAACACTAACTCAAACCCTAACCATAACCCTAACCCTAACCAAAACCCTAACCCTAACCCTAACCCTAACCCTAACCCTAACCCAAACCCTAACCCTAACCCTAATCCTAACCCTAATGCTAACCCTAAACCTAACCATAACATAACCCTAGTTTTAACCCTAACCCTAACCCAAACCCTAACACTAACCCTAACCCTAACCATAACCCTAATCCTAACCCTAACCCTAAACCTAATCCTAGTACTAACCCTAACCCTAACCCTAACCCTAACCTTAAACCTTACCCAAACCCAAACTCTAAACCTAACTCTAATCGGAATCCTAACCCTAACCCTAACCCTAACCCTAACCCTAACCGAAACACTAATCCTAAACCTAACCCTAACCCTAATGCTAACCCTAAACCTAATTCAAAGTCAAACCCTAACCCTAATCCTAACCTGAACCGAAACCCTAACCCTAACCCTAAACCTAACACAAAACATAACCCACACCGAAACCCTAACCCTAACCCTAACCCTAACCAAACCCACACCGTAACCCTAACCCTAACCCAAACAATAACACTAACCCTAATCCTACCCTTAAACCCTAACCCTAACCCTAACCATAATCCAAACCTAAAGCCTAACCCTAACCATAACCCAAATCCAACCCCTAACCCTAACTCTAACATAAACCTTAACCTAACCCTAACCCTAACACTAATCCTAGTCCTCACCCTACCCCTAACCCTAACCCTAAACCTAAACTTAACCCTTACCCAAACCCAAACTCTAAACCTAACTCTAATCAGAACCCTAACCCTAACCCTAATCCTAACCCTAACCTTAACCCTAAACGTAAACCTAACCTTAACCCTTACCCAAACCCAAACTCTAAACCTAACTCTAATCGGAACCCTTACCGTAACCCTAATCCTAACCCTAACCCTAACCATAACCCTAATCCAACACCTCACCCTAACCCTTACTCTAACCAAAACCCTAACCTAAACCTAACTCTAAACCAAACCCAAACCCTAACCCTAACCCTAACTCTAACCCAAACCCTAACCAAACCCTAAACCTAACCCTAACTCAAAACCTAACTCTAACCCTAACCCAAACCATAACCCAAATAATAACCCTAATCCTAACCCTAACCCTAACCCTCATCCTTATCCTAACCCTAACCCTAACCCTAACCTTAACACTAACCCTAATTCTAAACCTAACCCTAACCTTAACCCTAACCCTAACCCAAAACCAAACCCTAATCTTAACAAAAACCCTAACCCTAATCCTAACCTTAACCGTAACCCTAACCCTAACCCAAACCCTAACCCTAACCCTAATCCTAAACCAAACCCTAACCCTAACCCTAACCCTAACCCAATCCCTAACCCTAACACTAACCATAACACAAACCCTAACCCTAACCCTAATGCTAACCCTAAACCTAAACCTAACACTAACCCTAGTCCTAACCGTAACCCTAACCCAAACCCTAACACTAACCCTAACCCTAACCCTAATCCTAAACCAAACCCTAACCCTAACCCTAACCCTAACCCAATCCCTAACCCTAACACTAACCCTAACCCAAACCCTAACCCTAACCCTAACCCTAACCCTAACACAAACCCTAACCCTAACCCTAATCCTAACCCTAATGCTAACCCTAAAATTAAACCTAACACTAACCCTAGTCCTAACCGTAACCCTAACCCAAACCCTAACACTAACCCTAACCCTAACCCTAAATCAAACCCTAAACCTAACCCTAACCCTAACCCAAACCCAAACCCTAATCTTAACACAAACCCTAACCCTAATCCTAACCCTAACCGTAACCCTAAACCTAACCCTAACCCAAACCCTAACCCTAACCCTAATCCTAACCCAAACCCTAACCCTAACCCTAAACCTAACCCTAACCCAAACCCTAACCCTAACCCTAAACCTAACCCAAACCCTAACCGTAACCCTAACCCTAACCCTAACGCTAACCCAAACCCTCACCCTAAACCTAACCCTAACCCTAACCTTAAACCTAACCCTAACTCAAACCCTAACCCTAAACCTAACCCGAACCCGAACCCAAACCCTAACCCTAACCCTAACCCTAAACCTAACCCAAACCCTAAACCTAACCCTAACACTACTCCTAAACCAAACCCTAAATCTAACCCTAACCCTAAACCTAATCCTAACTCTAAACCTAACCCTAACGCTAACCCAAACCCTAACACTAACACTAAGCTTAACCCTAACACTAACACAAAACCTAACCCTAACACTAACCCTAATTCTAACTAAAACCCAAACCCTAACACTAACCCTAACCCAAACCCTAATAATAACCCTAAACCTAAACATAACCCCTAATCCTAACCCTAACCCTAACCCAAACCCTAAACCTAACCCTAACCCTAACCGAAACACTAATCCTAACCTTACCCTAACCCTAATGCTAAACCTAAACCTAATTCAAACTCAAACCCTAACCCTAATCCTAACCCGAACCGAAACCCTAACCCTAACCCTAACCCTAACCCTAAACCTAACCCAAAACATAACCCAAACCGAAACACTAAGCCTAACCCTAACCCTAACCAAAACCCACACCGTAAGCCTAACCCTAACCCAAACCCTAACACTAACCCTAATCCTACACTTAAACCCTAACCCTAACCCTAACCATAAACCAAACCTAAAGCCTAACCCTAACCCTAATACTAAAACTAACCCTAACCATAACCCTAATCCATCCCATAACCCTAAACCTAACTCTAACCCAAACCCTAACCTAAACCTAACCCTAACCCTAACCCTAACCTGAACCCAAACCCTAACCCTAACCCTAACCCTAACTGAAACACTTATCCTAAAACTAACCCTAACCCTAATGCTAACCCTAAACCTAATTCAAACTCAAACCCTAACCCTAATCCTAACTCGAACCCAAACCCTAACCCTAACCCTAAACCTAACCCAAAACATAACCAAAACCGAAACCCTAACCATAACCCTAACCCTAACCCGAAACCCTAACCCTAACACTTACCCTAAACATAACCAAAACCTAAATCCAAACCCTAAACATTATCCTAACCCTAACCCTAACCCTAATCCAAGTCCTAACCCTAACCCTAACCCTAACCCTAACCCTAACCTTAACACTTACAAAACCCAAACTCTAAACCTAACTCTAATCGGAACCCTAACCCTAACCCTAATCCTAACCCTAACCCTAACCATAACACTAATCCAACACCTCACCCTAACACTAACTCTAACCCACACCCAAAACTAACCCTAACTCTAAACCAAACCCAAACCTAACCCTAACCCTAACTCTAACCCAAACCCTAACCTAACCCTATACCTAACCCTAACTCAAACCCTAACTCTAACACTAACCCAAACCCTAACCCTAACCCTAACCCAAACCATAACCCAAATAATAACACTAATCCTAACCCTAACCCTAACCCTCATCCTTAACCTAACCCTAACCCTAACCCTAACCTTAACCGTAACCCTAATTCTAACCCTAACCCTAACCCTAACCCTAACCCTAACCCTAAACCAAACCCAAACCCCGATCTTAACACAAACCGTAACCCTAATCCTAACCCTAACCCTAACCAGACCCTAACCCTAACCCTAAACCTAACAATAACCCAAACCGTAACCCTAACCCTAACCCTAACACTAACCCTAACCCAAACCCTAACCCTAACGCTAATCCTAACCATAATGCTAACCCTAAACCTAACCCTAACACTAACCCTACTCCTAACAGTAACCCTAACCCAAACCCTAACACTAACCCTAACCCTAACCTTAACCCTAAATCAAATCCTAACCCTAACCCTAACCCGAACCTGAACCCAAACTCTAACCCTAACCCTAACTGAAACACTTATCCTAAACCTAACCCTAACCCTAATGCTAACCCTAAACCTAATTCAAACTCAAACCCTAACCCTAATCCTAACGCAACCCAAACCCTAAACCTAACCCCAAAACTAAGCCAAAACATAACTGAAACCGAAACCGTAACCCTAACCCTAACCCTAACCCTAATCCTAACCCTAACCATAACCCTAACCCTAACCGTAACCCTAACCCTAACCCAACCCCTAACCCTCACCATAACTCTAACCCAAATCCGACTCTAACCCTAACCCTAACCCAAATCCTAACCCGAACCCTAACCCTAACCCTAACCCAAACCCTAACCCTAACCCAATCCCTAACCCAAACCCAAACCCTAACCCTAACCCTAAAGCTAACCCTAACCATAACCCTAACCCTAACCCTAATGCTAAACCTAACCCTAACCCTAACCCTAACCCTAACCCTAACCCTAACCCTAACCCAAAACCTAACCCTAACCCTAACCCTAACCCTAACCCTAACTCAAACCGTAAGCCTAACCCTAATCCTAACCGTAATGCTAACCCTAACCCTAACCCTAACACTAACCCTAGTCTTAACCTTAACCCTAACCCAAACCCTAACAAAAACCCTAACCCTAACCCTAACCCTAAATCAAAACCTAAACCTAACCCTAACCCTAGCCCGAACCCAAAACCTACCCCTCACCCTAACCCTAACTGAAACACTAATCCCAACCCTAACCCTACCCCTAATGCTAACCCTAAACCTAATTCCAACTCAACCCCTAACCGTAACCCTAACCCTCACCCAACCCCTAACCCTCACCATAACTCTGACCCAAATCCGACTCGAACCCTAACCCTAACCCAAATCCTAACCCGAAACCTAACCCTAACCCTAACCCAAACCCTAACCCTAACCCAAACCCTAACCCTAACCCTAAACCCTAACCCTAACCTTGACCCTAACCATAACCCAAACCAAAAACCAAAACCTAACCCTAATCCTAACCCTAACCCTAGGCCTAATCCTAGTCCTAACCCTAACCCTAACCCTAACCCTAAACCTAACCTTAACCCTTACCCAAACCCAAACTCTAAACCTAACTCTAATCGGAACCCTAACCCTAACCCTAATCCTAACCCTAACGCTAACCATACCCCTAATCCCAGTCCTAAACCTAACCCTTACCCTAACCCTAACCCCAACCCTAATCCTAACCCAAAACCTAACCCTAACCCTAACCCTAACCCTAACCCAAACCCTAACCCTAACCCTAACCCTAACCCAAAACCTAACCCTAACCCTAACCCTAACCCTAACCCAAACCCTAACTGAAACACTTATCCTAAATCTAACCCTAACCTTAATGCTAACCCTAAAGCTAATTCAAACTCAAACCCTAACCCTAATCCTAACCTTAACCCTAACCCTAACCCTAACCCTAAACCTAACCCAAAACATAACCCTAACCCTAACCCTAATCCTAACCCAAAACCTAACCCTAACGCTAACCATAACCCTAACCCTAATCTTAACACAAAACCTAACCCTAATCCTAACCCTAACCTTAACCCTAACCCTAACCCTAACCCAAACCCTAACCCTAACCCTAATCCTAACCCAAACCCTAACCGTAACCCTAACCCTAATCGAAACCCTAACCCTAACCCAAACCCTAACCCTAACCCTAACCCTAACCCTAACCCAAACCCTAACCCTAACGCTAATCCTAACCCTAATGCTAACCCTAAACCTAACCCTAACACTAACCCTACTCCTCACCGTAACCCTACCCCAAACCCTAACACTAACCCTAACCCTAACCTTAACCCTAAATCAAACCCTAACCCTAACCCTAACCCGACCCCGAACCCAAACTCTAACCCTAACCCTAACTGAAACACTTATCCTAAACCTAACCCTAAATCTAATGCTAACCCTAAACCTAATTCAAACTCAAACCCTAACCCTAATCCTAACCCAACCCAAACCCTAAACCTAACCCTAAAACTAACCCAAAACATAACCGAAACCGAAACCGTAACCCTAACCCTAACCCTAACCCTAATCCTAACCCTAAACATAACCCTAACCCTAACCGTAACCCTAACCCTAACCCAACCCCTAACCCTCACCATAACTCTAACCCAAATCCGACTCTAACCCTAACCCTAACCCAAATGCTAACCCGAACCCTAACCCTAACGCTAACCCAAACCCTAACCCTAACCCAAACCCTAACCCAAACGCAAACCCTAACCCTAACCCTAAAGCTAACCCTAACCATAACCCTAACGCTAACCCTAATGCTAAACCTAACCCTAACCCTAACCCTAACCCTAACCCTAACCCTAACCCTAACCCTAAGCCAAACCCTAACCCTAACCCTAACCCTAACCCTAACCGTAACCCAAACCGTAAGCCTAACCCTAATCCTAACCCTAATGCTAACCCTAAACCTAACCCTAACACTAACCCTAGTCTTAACCTTAACCCTAACCCAAACCCTAACAAAAACCCTAACCCTAACCCTAACCCTAACCTAACCCTAAAACTAACCCGAACCCAAAACCTAACCCTAACCCTAACCCTAACTGAAACAGTAATCCTAAACCTATCCCTAACCCTAATGCTAACCCTAAACCTAATTCCAACTCAAACCCTAACCGTAACCCTAACCCTCACCCAACCCCTAACCCTAACCATAACTCTAACCCAAATCCGACTCGAACCCTAACCCTAACCCAAATCGTAACCCGAACCCTAACCCTAACCCTAAACCAAACCCTAACCCTAACCCAAACCCTAACCCTAACCCTAAACCCTAACCCTAACCCTGACCCTAACGATAACCCAAACCTAAAACCAAAACCTAACCCTAATCCTAACCCTAACGCTAGGCCTAATCCTAGTCCTAACCCTAACCCTAACCCTAACCCTAAACCTAACCTTAACCCTTACCCAAACCCAAACTCTAAACCTAACTCTAATCGGAACCCTAACCCTAACC
>JAJHUQ010000040.1:5052500-5060000 GCA_035773235.1 Eospalax fontanierii | reverse complement strand
AACCCTAACCCAAACCCTAACTGAAACACTTATCCTAAATCTAAACCTAACCTTAATGCTAACCCTAAACCTAATTCAAACTCAAACCCTAACCCTAATCCTAACCTTAACCCTAACCCTAACCCTAACCCTAACCCTAAACCTAACCCAAAACATAACCCTAACCCTAACCCTAATCCTAACCTAAAACCTAACCCTAACCCTAACCCTAACCCTAACCCTAATCTTAACACAAACCCTAACCCTAATCCTAACCCTAACCTTAACCCTAACCCTAACCCTAACCCAAACCCTAACCCTAACCCTAATCCTAACCCAAACCCTAACACTAACCCTAACCGTAACCCAAACCCTAACCCTAACCCTAACCCCTAACCCTAACCCTAACCCAAACCCTAACTCTAACCCTAACCCTACCCCTAACCCTAACCCTAAACCTAACTCAAACCCTAACCCTAACCCTAACCCGAACCCGAACGCAAACCCTAACCCTAACCCTAAACCTAACCCAAACCCTAAACCTAACCCTAACACTACTCCTAAACCAAACCCTAAATCTAACCCTAACCCTAAACCTAATCCTAACTCTAAACCTAACCCTAACCCTAACCCAAACCCTAACACTAACACTAAGCTTAACCCTAACACTAACACAAAACCTAACCCTAACACTAACCCTAATTCTAACTAAAACCCAAACGCTAACACTAACCCTAGCCCAAACCCTAATAATAACCCTAACCTAAACCTAACCCCTAATCCTAAACCTAACCCTAACCCTAACCCTAACCCTAACCGAAACACTAATCCTAAACTTTACCCTAACCCTAATGCTAACCCTAAACCTAATTCAACCTGAAACCCTAACCCTAATCCTAAACCGAACCGAAACCCTAACCCTAACCCTACAACCTAACCCAAAACATAACCCACACCGAAACCCTAACCCTAACCCTAACCCTAACCAAAACCCACACCGGAAGCCTAACCCTAACCCAAACCCTAACACTAACCCTAATCCTAACCCAAACCCTAACCCTAACCCTAACCCTAACTCAAACCCTAACCATAACCCTAACCCTAACCCAAACCCTAACCCTAACCCTAACCCTAACCCTAACCCAAACCCTAACCCTAATCCTAACCCTAATGCTAACCCTAAATCTAACGATAACATAATCCTAGACTTATCCCTAACCCTAACACAAACCCTAACACTAACCCTAACCCTAACCATAACCCTAAATCAAACCCTAAACATCACCCTAACCCTAACCCTAACCCTAACCCTAACTGAAACACTTATCCTAAACCTAACCCTAACCCTAATGCTAACCCTAACACTAACACAAAACCTAACCCTAACACTAACCCTAATTCTAACTAAAACCCAAACCCTAACACTAACCCTAGCCCAAACCCTAATAATAACCCTAAACCTAAACCTAACCCCTAATCCTAAACCTAACCCTAACCCAAACCCTAACCCTAACCCTAACCGTAACCGAAACACTAATCCTAAACTTTACCCTAACCCTAATGCTAACCCTAAACCTAATTCAAACTCAAACCCTAACCCTAATCCTAAACCGAACCGAAACCCTAACCCTAACCCTAAACCTAACCCAAAACATAACCCACACCGAAACCCTAACCCTAACCCTAACCCTATCTCAAACCCTAACCATAACCCTAACCCTAACCCAAACCCTAACCCTAACCCTAACCCTAACCCTAACCCAAACCCTAACCCTAACCCTAATCCTAACCCTAATGCTAACCCTAAACCTAACCATAACATAACCCCAGTCTTAACCCTAACCCCAACCCAAACCCTAACACTAACCCTAACCCTAACCATAACCCTAAATCAAACCCTAACCCTCACCCTAACCCTAACCCTAACCCTAACCCTAACCCTAACCCCAACCCTAACACTAAACCTAACCCAAAACATACCCCAAACCGAAACCCTAACCCTAACCCTAACCCTAACCTTAAAACTTACCCAAACCCAAACTCTAAACCTAACTCTAATCGGAACCCTACCCCTACCCCTCACCCTAACCCTAACCGAAACACTAATCCTAACCCTAACCCTAACCCTAATGCTAACCCTAAACCTAATTCAAACTCAAACCCTAACCCTAATCCTAACCTGAACCGAAACCCTAACCCTTAGACTAAACCTAACCCAAAACATAACCCACACCGAAACCCTAACCCTAACCCTAACCCTAACCCAAACCATAACCCAAATAATAACCCTAATCCTCACCCTAACCCTCACCCTCATCCTTATCCTAACCCTAACCCTAACCCTAACCTTAACACTAACCCTAATTCTAAACCTAACCCTAATCTTAACACTAACCCTAACCCAAAACCAAAACCTAATCTTAACACAAATCAAACCCTAATCCTAACCCTAACCGTAACCCTAACCCTAACCCAAACCGTAACCCTAACCCGAATCCTAACCCAAACCCTAACCCTAACCCTAACCCTAACCCTAACCCAATCCCTAACCCTAACCCTAACCCTAACCCAAACCCTAACCCTAACCCAAACCCTAACCCTAACACAAAACCTAATCCTAACCCTAATCCTAACCCTAATGCTAACCCTAAACCTAAACCTAACACTAACCCTAGTCCTAACCGTAACCCTAACCCAAACCCTAACACTAACCCTAACCCTAACCCTAACCCTAAATCAAACCCTAAACCTAACCCTAACCCTAACCCAAACCCAAAACCTAATCTTAACACAAACCCTAACCCTAATCCTAACCCTAACCGTAACCCTAACCCTAACCCTAACCCAAACCCTAACCCTAACCCTAATCCTAACCCAAACCCTAACCCTAACCCTAACCCTAACCCTAACCCAAACCCTAACCCTAACCCTAACCCTAACCCAAACCCTAACCCTAACCCTAACCCTAACCCTAACCCTAACCCAAACCCTAACACTAACCCTAACCCTACCCCTAACCCTAACCCTAACCCTAACTCAAACCCTAACCCTAACCCTAACCCGAACCCTAACCCTAACCCTAACCCCTAACCCTAACCCTAACCCAAACCCTAACTCTAACCCTAACCCTACCCCTAACCCTAACCCTAAACCTAACTCAAACCCTAACCCTAACCCTAACCCGAACCCGAACCCAAACCCTAAACCTAACCCTAAACCTAACTCAAACCCTAAACCTAACCCTAACACTACTCTTAAACCAAACCCTAAATCTAACCCTAACCCTAAACCTAATCCTAACTCTAAACCTAACCCTAACGCTAACCCAAACCCTAACACTAACACTAAGCTTAACCCTAACACTAACACAAAACCTAACCCTAACACTAACCCTAACTCTAACTAAAACCCAAACCCTAACACTAACCCTAACCCAAACCCTTATAATAACCCTAAACCTAAACCTAACCCCTAATCCTAAACCTAACCCTAACCCAAACCCTAACCCTAAACCTAACCCTAACCGAAACACTAATCTTAAACCTTACCCTAACCCTAATGCTAACCCTAAACCTAATTCAAACTAAACCCTAACCCTAATCCTAACCAGAACCGAAACCCTAACCCTAACCCTAAACCTAACCCAAAACATAACCCACACCGAAACCCTAAGCCTAACCCTAACCCTAAGCAAAACCCACACCGTAAGCCTAACCCTAACCCAAACCCTAACACTAACCCTAATCGTACACTTAAACCCTAACCCTAACCCTAACCATAAACCAAACCTAAAACCTAACCCTAACCCTAATCCTAAAACTAACCCTAACCTTACCCCTCCTCCACCCCATAACCCTAGACCTAACTCTAACCCAAACCCTAACCTAAACCTAACCCTAACCAAAGCGCAAACCCTACCCCTAACCCTAGCTCTAGCCCAAGTCCTAACACTAACCCAAACCCTAACCCTAACCCAAACCTAAACCATAACCCAAATACTAACCCTAACTCTAATCCAAATCCTAACCTAACCCTAACCCTAACTCTAACTCAAAACCTAACTCTAACACTAACCCAAAACCTAACCCTAACCCAAACCTAAACCATAACCCAAACACTAACCCTAATCCTAACCCTAAACCTAACCCTCATCCTTATCCTAACCCTAACCCTAACCCTTACACTTACCCAAATCCAAACCCTAAAACTAACCCTAATCCGAACCCTAACCGTAATCCTAATCCTAACCGTAACCCTAACCCTAACCCAACCCCTAACCCTCACCCTAACTCTAACCCAAACCCGAACCCTAACCCTAACCCTAACCCAAATCCTAACTCTAACCCTAACCCTAAACTTAACACAAACCCTAACCCTAACCCTAACCCTAACCCTAAACCTAACCATAACCCAAACCCTAACCATAAACCTAACCCAAACCTAAACCCTAAACTTTACCCTAATCGTAACTCAAACCCTAACCCTAACCCAAATCCAAACCGTAAACTTTACACTAACCCTAGCCCTAACACTAACCCAAATTCAAATCTAAGCCTAACCCTAACCCAAACCCTAACCCTAATCCTAACCCTAACCCTAACCCTAACCCTAACCCAAACCCGAAGCCCAACCATAACCCTAACCCAAACCCTAACCCTAACCGTAACCTAAACCCTAACCCTAACCTTAATCCTAAACCAAACACTAATCCTAACCCTAACCCTAACATTAACCCTAACTGAAAACCTAAACCTAACCCTACTTCAAACCCTAACCCTAACCCTTACCCTTACCCAAACCGAAACCCTAAAACTAACCCTAATCCAAACACTAACCCTAATCCTAACCGTAACCGTAACCCTAACCCAACCCCTAACCTTCACCATAACTCTAACCCAAATCCGACTCTAACCCTAACCCTAACCCAAATCCTAACCCGAAACCTGACCCTAACCCTAACCCAAACCCTAACCCTAACCCAAACCCTAACCCAAACCCAAACCCTAACCCTAACCCTAACACCAAACCTAACCATAACCCTAACCCTAACCCTAATGCTAAACCTAACCCTAACCCTAAACCTAGCCCTAAACCTAACCAAACCTAAACCCTAACCCAAACCCGAATCCTAACACTAACCCTATCACTAACCCTAACCAAAAACCTAAACCCTAACCCTACTCCTAACGCTAACCCTAACCCTAACACAAACCCTAACCCTAAACGTAACCTTAACCCAAACACTAACCCTAACCTTAACCCAAACCCAAACCCTAATCTTAACACAAACCCTAAACCTAATCCTAACCCTAACCCTAACCCTAACCCAAAAGCTAACCCTAACCCTAACCCTAACCCAAACCTTAACCCTAAACCTAACCATAACCCTAACCAAAACCCAAACCCTAACCCTAACCCTAATTCTAACCCTAATGCTAACCCTAAAACTAACCCTAACACTAACCCTAGTCCTAACCCTAACCCTAACCCAAACCCTAACACTAACCCTAACCCTAACCCTAAATCAAACCCTAAACCTAAACCTAACCCTAACCCGAACCCAAACCCTAACCCTAACCCTAACCCTAACTGAAACACTAATCCTAAACCTAACCCTAACCCTAATGCTAACTCTAAACCTAATTCCAATGCAAACCCTAACCCTAACCCTAAACCTAACACAAAACATAACCCAAACCGAAACCCGTACCCTAAACCTAGCCCTATCCCTAAACCCTAACCCTAACACTTATCCTAACCATAACCCAAACCTAAAACCAAACCCTAACCCTAATCCAAACCCTAACCCTAACCCTAATCCTAGTCCTAATCCTAACCCTAACCCTAACCCTAACCCTAAACCTAACCTTAACACTTTCCCAAACCCAAGCTCTAAACCCAACTCTAATCGGAACCCTAACCCTAACCCTAATCCTAACCCTAACCCTAACCATAACCCTAATCCTAGTCCTACCCCTAACCCTAACTCTAACCCTAACCCTAACCCTAAACCTAACCTTAACCCTTACCGAAACCCAAACTCTAAACCTAACTCTAATCGGAACCCTAACCCTAACCCTAATCCTAACCCTAACCCTAACCATAACCCTAATCCAACACCTCACCCTAACCCTAACTCTAACCCAAACCCAAACCTAACCCTAACTCTAAACCAAACCCAAACCCTATCCCTAACCCTAACTCTAACCCAAACCCCAATGTAAGCCTAAACCTAACCCTAACTCAAACCCTAACTCTAACACTAACCCAAACCCTAACCCTAACCATAACCCTAATCCAACACCTTACCCTAACCCTAACTCTAACCCAAACCCTAACCTAACCCTAACTCTAAACCAAACCCAAACCGTAACCCTAACACTGACTCTAACCCAAACCCTAATCTAACCCTAAACCTAACCCTAACTCAAACCCTAACTCTAACACTAACCCAAACCCTAACCCTAACCATAACCCAAACCATAACCCAAATAGTAACCCTAATCCTAACCCTAACCCTAACCTTCATCCTTATCCTAACCCTCACCCTAACCCTAACCTTAACACTAACCCTAATTGTAAACCTAACCCTAACCCTAACCCTAACCCTAACCCAAACCCAAACCCTAATCTTAACACAAACCCTAACCCTAATACTAACCCTAACCGTAACCCTAACCCTAACCCTAACCCAAACTCTAACCCTAACACTAATCCTAACCCAAACCCTAACCCTAACCCTAACCCTAACTCAAACCCTAACCATAACCCTAACCCTAACCCAAACCCTAACCCTAACCCTAACCCTAACCCTAACCCAAACCCTAACCCTAACCCTAACCCTAACCGAAACCCTAACCCTAGCCCTAACCCTAACCCTAACCCTAACCCTAACCTTAACACTAACCGTAATTCTAGACCTACCTCTACCCTTAACCCTACCCCTAGCCCTAATCCTAACCCTTACCGTAACCCTAACCCTAACCCTAGCCCAAACCCTAACCCTAACCCTAATCCTAACGCAAACCCTAACCCTAACCCTAACCCTAACCCAAACCCTAACCCTAACCCTAACCCTAACCCAAACCCTAACCCTAACCCTAACCCTAACCCAAACCCTAACCCTAACCCTAACCCTACCCCTAAACCTAACCCTAACCCTAACTCAAACCCTAACCCTAACCCTAACTCGAATTTGAACGCAAACCCTAACCCTAACCCTAAACCTAACCCAAACCCTAAACCTAACCCTAACACTACTCCTAAACCAAACCCTAAATCTAACCCTATCCCTAAACCTAATCCTAACTCTAAACCTAACCCTAACCCTAACCCATACCCTAACACTAACACTAAGCTTAACCCTAACACTAACACAAAACCTAACCCTAACACTAACCCTAATTCTAACTAAAACCCAAACCCTAACACTAACCCTAACCCAAACCCTAATAATAACCCTAAAACTAAACCTAACCCCTAATCCTAACCCTAACCCTAACCCAAACCCTAACCCTAACC
>JAJHUQ010000040.1:5020000-5047500 GCA_035773235.1 Eospalax fontanierii | reverse complement strand
ACCCTAACCCTAAACCTAATCCTAACCCTAATGCTAACCCTAAACCTAACCCTAACACTAACCCTAGTCCTAACCCTAACCCTAACCCAAACCCTAACACTAACCCTAACCCTAACCCTAACCCTAAATCAAACCCTAAACCTAACCCTAAACCTAACCCAAACCCAAACCCTAATCTTAACACAAACCCTAACCCTAATCCTAACCCTAATCGTAACCCTAACCATAACCCTAACCCAAACCCTAACCCTAACCCAAACCCTAACCCTAACCCTAACCCTAACCCATACCCTAACCCTAACCCTAACCCTAACCCTAACCCTAACCCTACCCCTAACCCTAACCCTAACCCTAACTCAAACCCTAACCCTAACCCTAACCCGAACCCGAACGCAAACCCTAACCCTAACCCTAAACCTAACCCAAAACCTAAACCTAACCCTAACACTACTCCTAAACCAAACCCTAAATCTAACCCTAACCCTAAACCTAATCCAAACTCTAAACCTAACCCTATCCCTAACCCAAATCCTAACACTAACACTAAGCTTAACCCTAACACTAACACAAAACCTAACCCTAACACTAACCCTAATTCTAACTAAAACCCAAACCCTAACACTAACCCTAACCCAAACCCTAATAATAACCCTAAACCTAAACCTACCCCCTAATGCTAACCCTAACCCTAACCCAAACCCTAACCCTAACCCTAACCCTAACCCTAACCCTAACCCTAACGGAAACACTAATCCTAAACCTTACCCTAATCCTAATGCTAACCCTAAACCTAATTCAAACTCGAACTCTAACCCTAATCCTAAACCGAACCGAAACACTAACCCTAACCCTAAACCTAACACAAAACATAACCCACACCGAAACCCTAACCCTAACACTAACCCTAACCAAAACCCACTCCGTAAGCCTGACCCTAACCCAAACCCTAACACTAACCCTAATCCTAACCCAAACCCTAACCCTAACCCTAACCCTAACTCAAACCCTAACCATAACCCTAACCCTAACCCTAACCCTAAAACTAACCCTAACCCTAATTCTAACCCTAACCCTAAACCTAATCCTAGTACTAACCCTAACTCTAACCCTAACACTAACCCTAACCTTAAACCTTACCCAAACCCAAACTCTAAACCTAACTCTAACCGGAACCCTAACCCTAACCCTATCCCTAACCGTAACCGAAACACTAATCCTAAACATAACCCTAACCCTAATTCTAACCCTAAACCTAATTCAAACTCAAACCCTAACCCTAATCCTAACCTGAAACGAAACCCTAACCCTGACCCTAAACCTAACCCAAAACATAACCCACACCGAAACCCTAACCCTAACCCTAACCCAAACCCAAACCCACACCGTAACCCTAACCCTAACCCAAACCCTAACACTAACCCTAATCCTACCCTTAAACCCTAACCCTAACCCTAACCATAACCCAAACCTAAAGCCTAACCCTAACCATAAACCTAATCCAACCCCTAACTCAAAACCTAACTCTAACACTAACCCAAATCCTAACCCTAACCCTAACCCAAACCATAGCCCAAATGATAACACTAATCCTAACCCTAACCCTAACCCTCATCCTTATCCTAACCCTAACCCTAACCCTAACCTTAACACTAACCCTAATTCTAAACCTAACCCTAACCTTAACCCTAACCCTAACCCAAAACCAAACCCTAATCTTAACACAAACCCTAACCCTAATCTAACCCTAAACCTAACCCTAACTCAAACCCTAACTCTAACACTAACCCAAACCCTAACCCTAACCCTAACCCAAACCATAACCCAAATAGTAACCATAATCCTAACCCTAACCCTAACCTTCATCCTTATCCTAACCCTAACCCTAACCTTAACACTAACCCTAATTGTAAACCTAACCCTAACCCTAACCCTAACCCTAACCCTAACCCAAACCCAAACCCTAATCTTAACACAAACCCTAACCCTAATCCTAACCCTAAACATAACCCTAACCCTAACCCTAACCCAAACCCTAACCCTAACCCTAATCCTAACCCAAACCCTAACCCTAACCCTAACCCTAACTCAAACCCTAACCATAACCCTAACCCTAACCCAAACCCTAACCCTAACCCTAACCCTAACCCAAACCCTAACCCTAACGCTAACCCTAACCCTAACCGAAACCCTAACCCTAACCCTAACCCGAACCCTAACCCTAACCCTAACCTTAACACTAACCCTAATTCTAAACCTAACCCTAACCTTAACCCTAACCCTAACCCTAATCCTAACCCTAACCGTAACCCTTACCCTAATCCTAACCCAAACCCTAACCCTAACCCTAATCCTAACCCAAACCCTAACCCTAACCCTAACCCTAGCCCTAACCCAAACCCTAACCCTAACCCTAACCCTAACCCAAACCCTAATCCTAACCCTAACCCTAACCCTAACACAAACCCTAACCCTAAACCTAATCCTAACCCTAATGCTAACCCTAAACCTAACCCTAACACTAACCCTAGTCCTAACCCTAACCCTAACCCAAACCCTAACACTAACCCTAACCCTAACCCTAACCCTAAATCAAACCCTAAACCTAACCCTAAACCTAACCCAAACCCAAACCCTAATCTTAACACAAACCCTAACCCTAATCCTAACCCTAATCGTAACCCTAACCATAACCCTAACCCAAACCCTAACCCTAACCCAAACCCTAACCCTAACCCTAACCCTAACCCATACCCTAACCCCTACCCTAACCCTAACCCTAACCCAAACCCTAAACCTAACCCTAAGCCCTCCCCTAACCCTCACCCTAACCCTAACTCAAACCCTAACCCTAACCCTAACCCGAACCCGAACGCAAACCCTAACCCTAACCCTAAACCTAACCCAAAACCTAAACCTAACCCTAACACTACTCCTAAACCAAACCCTAAATCTAACCCTAACCCTAAACCTAATCCAAACTCTAAACCTAACCCTATCCCTAACCCAAATCCTAACACTAACACTAAGCTTAACCCTAACACTAACAAAAAACCTAACCCTAACACTAACCCTAATTCTAACTAAAACCCAAGCCCTAACACTAACCCTACCCCAAACCCTAATAATAACCCTAAACCTAAACCTAACCCCTAATCCTAACCCTAACCCTAACCCAAACCCTAACCCTAACCCTAACCCTAACCCTAACCCTAACCCTAACCGAAACACTAATCCTAAACCTTACCCTAATCCTAATGCTAACCCTAAACCTAATTCAAACTCAAACCCTAACCCTAATCCTAAACCGAACCGAAACACTAACCCTAACCCTAAACCTAACACAAAACATAACCCACACCGAAACCCTAACCCTAACACTAACCCTAACCAAAACCCACACCGTAAGCCTGACCCTAACCCAAACCCTAACACTAACCCTAATCCTAACCCAAACCCTAACCCTAACCCTAACCCTAACTCAAACCCTAACCATAACCCTAACCCTAACCCTAACCCTAAAACTAACCCTAACACTAATTCTCACCCTAACCCTAACCCTAATCCTAGTACTAACCCTAACTCTAACCCTAACACTAACCCTAACCTTAAACCTTACCCAAACCCAAACTCTAAACCTAACTCTAACCGGAACCCTAACCCTAACCCTATCCCTAACCCTAACCGAAACACTAATCCTAAACATAACCCTAACCCTAATTCTAACCCTAAACCTAATTCAAACTCAAACCCTAACCCTAATCCTAACCTGAAACGAAACTCTAACCCTGACCCTAAACCTAACCCAAAACATAACCCACACCGAAACCCTAACCGTAACCCTAACCCAAACCCAAACCCACACCGTAACCCTAACCCTAACCCAAACCCTAACACTAACCCTAATCCTACCTTTAAACCCTAACCCTAACCCTAACCATAACCCAAACCTAAAGCCTAACCCTAACCATAAACCTAATCCAACCCCTAACTCAAAACCTAACTCTAACACTAACCCAAATCCTAACCCTAACCCTAACCCAAACCATAGCCCAAATGATAACCCTAATCCTAACCCTAACCCTAACCCTCATCCTTATCCTAACCCTAACCCTAACCCTAACCTTAACACTAACCCTAATTCTAAACCTAACCCTAACCTTAACCCTAACCCTAACCCAAAACCAAACCCTAATCTTAACACAAACCCTAACCCTAATCTAACCCTAAACCTAACCCTAACTCAAACCCTAACTCTAACACTAACCCAAACCCTAACCCTAACCCTAACCCAAACCATAACCCAAATAGTAACCATAATCCTAACCCTAACCCTAACCTTCATCCTTATCCTAACCCTAACCCTAACCTTAACACTAACCCTAATTGTAAACCTAACCCTAACCCTAACCCTAACCCTAACCCTAACCCTAACCCAAACCCAAACCCTAATCTTAACACAAACCCTAACCCTAATCCTAACCCTAAACATAACCCTAACCCTAACCCTAACCCAAACCCTAACCCTAACCCTAATCCTAACCCAAACCCTAACCCTAACCCTAAATCTAACTCAAACCCTAACCATAACCCTAACCCTAACCCAAACCCTAACCCTAACCCTAACCCTAACCCAAACCCTAACCCTAACCCTAACCCTAACCCTAACCGAAACCCTAACCCTAACCCTAACCCTAACCCTAACCCTAACCTTAACACTAACCCTAATTCTAAACCTAACCCTAACCTTAACCCTAACCCTAACCCTAATCCTAACCCTAACCGTAACCCTTACCCTAATCCTAACCCAAACCCTAACCCTAACCCTAATCCTAACCCAAACCCTAACCCTAACCCTAACCCTAGCCCTAACCCAAACCCTAACCCTAACCCTAACCCTAACCCAAACCCTAATCCTAACCCTAACCCTAACCCTAACACAAACCCTAACCCTAAACCTAATCCTAACCCTAATGCTAACCCTAAACCTAACCCTAACACTAACCCTAGTCCTAACCCTAACCCTAACCCAAACCCTAACACTAACCCTAACCCTAACCCTAACCCTAAATCAAACCCTAAACCTAACCCTAAACCTAACCCAAACCCAAACCCTAATCTTAACACAAACCCTAACCCTAATCCTAACCCTAATCGTAACCCTAACCATAACCCTAACCCAAACCCTAACCCTAACCCAAACCCTAACCCTAACCCTAACCCTAACCCATACCCTAACCCTAACCCTAACCCTAACCCTAACCCAAACCCTAACCCTAACCCTAACCCTACCCCTAACCCTAACCCTAACCCTAACTCAAACCCTAACCCTAACCCTAACCCGAACCCGAATGCAAACCCTAACCCTAACCCTAAACCTAACCCAAAACCTAAACCTAACCCTAACACTACTCCTAAACCAAACCCTAAATCTAACCCTAACCCTAAACCTTATCCAAACTCTAAACCTAACCCTATCCCTAACCCAAATCCTAACACTAACACTAAGCTTAACCCTATCACTAACACAAAACCTAACCCTAACACTAACCCTAATTCTAACTAAATCCCAAACCCTAACACTAACCCTAACCCAAACCCTAATAATAACCCTAAACCTAAACCTAACCCCTAATCCTAACCCTAACCCTAACCCAAACCCTAACCCTAACCATAACCCTAACCCTAACCCTAACCCTAACCGAAACACTAATCCTAAAGCTTACCCTAATCCTAATGCTAACCCTAAACCTAATTCAAACTCAAACCCTAACCCTAATCCTAAACGGAACCGAAACACTAACCCTAACCCTAAACCTAACACAAAACATAACCCACACCGAAACCCTAACCCTAACACTAACCCTAACCAAAACCCACACCTTAAGCCTGACCCTAACCCAAACCCTAACACTAACCCTAATCCTAACCCAAACCCTAACCCTAACCCTAACCCTAACTCAAACCCTAACCATAACCCTAACCCTAACCCTAACCCTAACCCTAAAACTAACCCTAACCCTAATTCTAACCCTAACCCTAAACCTAATCCTAGTACGAACCCTAACTCTAACCCTAACACTAACCCTAACCTTAAACCTTACCCAAACCCAAACTCTAATCCTAACTCTAACCGGAACCCTAACCCTAACCCTATCCCTAACCCTAACCGAAACACTAATCCTAAACATAACCCTAACCCTAATTCTAACCCTAAACCTAATTCAAACTCAAACCCTAACCCTAATCCTAACCTGAAACGAAACTCTAACCCTGACCCTAAACCTAACCCAAAACATAACCCACACCGAAACCCTAACCGTAACCCTAACCCAAACCCAAACCCACACCGTAACCCTAACCCTAACCCAAACCCTAACACTAACCCTAATCCTGCCCTTAAACCCTAACCCTAACCCTAACCATAACCCAAACCTAAAGCCTAACCCTAACCATAAACCTAATCCAACCCCTAACTCAAAACCTAACTCTAACACTAACCCAAATCCTAACCCTAACCCTAACCCAAACCATAGCCCAAATAATAACCCTAATCCTAACCCTAACCCTAACCCTCATCCTTATCCTAACCCTAACCCTAACCCTAACCTTAACACTAACCCTAATTCTAAACCTAACCCTAACCTTAACCCTAACCCTAACCCAAAACCAAACCCTAATCTTAACACAAACCCTAACCCTAATCTAACCCTAAACCTAACCCTAACTCAAACCCTAACTCTAACACTAACCCAAACCCTAACCCTGACCGTAACCCAAACCATAACCCAAATAGTAACCATAATCCTAAGCCTAACCCTAACCTTCATCCTTATCCTAACCCTAACCCTAACCTTAACACTAACCCTAATTGGAAACCTAACCCTAACCCTAACCCTAACCCTAACCCTAACCCAAACCCAAACCCTAATCTTAACACAAACCCTAACCCTAATCCTAACCCTAAACATAACCCTAACCCTAACCCTAACCCAAACCCTAACCCTAACCCTAATCCTAACCCAAACCCTAACCCTAACCCTAACCCTAACTCAAACCCTAACCATAACCCTAACCCTAACCCAAACCCTAACCCTAACCCTAACCCAAACCCTAACCCTAACCCTAACCCTAACCCTAACCGAAACCCTAACCCTAACCCTAACCCTAACCCTAACCCTAACCCTAACCCTAACCTTAACACTAACCCTAATTCTAAACCTAACCCTAACCTTAACCCTAACCCTAACCCTAATCCTAACCCTAACCGTAACCCTTACCCTAATCCTAACCCAAACCCTAACCCTAACCCTAATCCTAACCCAAACCCTCACCCTAACCCTAACCCTAGCCCTAACCCAAACCCTAACCCTAACCCTAACCCTAACCCAAACCCTAATCCTAACCCTAATCCTAGTCCTAATCCTAACCCTAACCCTAACCCTAACCCTAACCCTAACCCTAACCCTAACCCTAATCCTAGTCCTAATCCTAACCCTAACCCTAACCCTAACCCTAAACCTAACCTTAACCCTTACCCAAACCCAAACTCTAAACCTAACTCTAATCGGAACCCTAACCGTAACCCTAATCCTAACCCTAACCCTAACCATAACCCTAATCCAACACCTCACCCTAACCCTAACTCTAACCCAAACCCTAACCTAACCCTAACTCTAAACCAAACCCAAACCCTAACCCTAACCCTAACTCTAACCCAAACCTTAACCTAACCCTAACCCTAACCCTAACTCTAACCCTAACTCTAACACTAACCCTAACCCTAACCCTAACCCTAACCCAAACCATAAACCAAATAATAACCCTAATACTAACCCTAACCCTAACCCTCATCCTTATCCTAACCCTAACCCTAACCCTAACCTTAACACTAACCCTAATTCTAAACCCAACCCTAACCTTAACCATAACCCTAACCCAAAAGCAAACCCTAATCTTAACACAAACCCAAACCCTAATCCTCACCCTAACCCTAACCCTAACACAAAACCTAACCCTAACCATAATACTAACCCTAATCCTAACCCTAAACCTAACCCTAACACTAACCCTAGTCCTAACCCTAACCCTAATCCAAACCCTAACACTAACCCTAACCCTAACCCTAACCTTAACACAAACCCTAACCCAAACCCTAACCCTAAACGTAACCCAAACCCTAACCCTAACCCTAACCCTAACCCTAACACAAACCCTAACCATAACCCTAATCCTAACCCTAATGCTAACCCTAAACCTAACCCTAACACTAACCCTAGTCCTAACCCTAACACTAACCCAAACCCTAACACTAACCCTAACCCTAACCCTAACCCTAAATCAAACCCTAAACCTAACCCTAACCCTAACCCAACCCCAAACCCTAATCTTAAAACAAACCCTAACCCTAATCCTAACCCTAACCGTAACCCTAACCCTAACTCTAACCCAAACCCTAACCCTAACCCTAATCCTAACCCAAAACCCTAACCCTAACCCTAAACCTAAACCAAACCCTAACCCAAACCCTAACCCTTACACAAACCCTAACCCAAACCCTAACCCTAACCCTACCCGTACCCCTAACCCTAAACCTAACCCTAACTCAAACCCTAACCCTAAACTGTACACGTACCCGAACCCAAACCCTAACCCTAACCCTAACCCTAACCTAAACCCTAAACTAACGATAACACTACTCCTAAACCAAACCCTAAATCTAACCCTAAACCTAAACCTAATCCTAACTCTAAACCTAACCCTAACCCTAACCCAAACCCTAACACTAACACTAAGCTTAACCCTAACACTAACACAAAACCTAACCCTAACACTAACCCTAATTCTAAATAAAACCCAAACCCTAACACTAACCCTAACCCAAACCCTAATAATAACCCTAAACCTAAACCTAACCCCTAATCCTAACCATAAACCTAACCCAAACCCTAACCCTAACCCTAACCCTAACCCTAACCGAAACACTAATCCTAAACCTAACCCTAACCCTAATGCTAACCCTAAACCTAATTCAAACTCAAACCCTAACCCTAATTCTAACCCGAACCGAAACCCTAACCCTAACCCTAAACCTAACCCAAAACATAACCCACACCGAAATCCTAACCCTAACCCTAACCAAAACCCACACAGTAAGCCCAACCCTAACCCTAACCCTAACCCTAACCCTACCCCAAACGCTAACCCTAACCCTAACCCAAAACCTAAACCTAACCCTAAACCTAACCCTAACCCTAACCGAAAAACTAAACCTAAACCTAACCCTAAGCCAAACCCTAACCCTAACCCTTATCCTAACCCATACCGAAACCCTAACCCTAACCCTAACCCTAATCCAAACCCTAACCGTAATCCTAATCCTAACCGTAACCCTAACCCTAACCCTAACCCTAGCCCTAACCCTAAGTCTAACCCAAACCCTAACCTAACCCTAAACCTAACGCTAACTCAAACCCTAACTATAACACTAACCCAAACCCTAACCCTAACCCTAACCCAAACCATAACCCAAATAATAACCCTAATCCTAACCCTATCCCTAACCCTCATCCTTATCCTAACCCTAACCCTAACCCTAAACCTAAACCTAACCCTAATTCTAACCCTAACCCTAACCCTAACCGAAAACCTAACCCTAACCCTAACCCTAACCATAATCTTAACACTAACCCTAACCCTAACACTAACCCAGATTCAAACCTAACCCTAACCCAAACCCTAACCCTCACCCTAACTCTAACCCAAACCCGAACCCTAACCCTAACCCTAACCGAAACACTAATCCTAAACCTTACCCTAACCCTAATGCTAACCCTAAACCTAATTCAAACACAAACCCTAGCCCTAACCCTAACCCTAACCCAAACCCTAACCCTAACCCTAACTCTAACCCAAACCCTAACCTAACCCTAACCCTAACCCTAACCCTAACCCAAACCCTAACCCTAACCCTAATCCTAACCCAAACCCTAACCCTAACCCTAACTCTAACACTAACCCAAACCCTAACCCTAACCCTAACCATAATCTTAACACTAACCCTAACCCTAACACTAACCCAGATTCAAACCTAACCCTAACTCTAACCCTAACCCTAACCTGAACCGAAACCCTAACCCTAACCCTAAACCTAACCCAAAACATAACCCACACCGAAACCCTAACCCTAACCCTAACCCAAAACCAAACCCACACCGTAACCCTAACCCTAACCCAAACCCTAACACTAACCTTATCCTACCCTTAAACCCTAACCCTAACCCTAACCATAACCCAAACATAAAGCCTAACCCTAACCATAACCCTAATCCAACACCTAACCCTAACCCTAACTCTAACATAAACCCTAACCTAACCCTAACCCTAACCCTAATCCTAGTCCTAACCCTAACCCTAACCCTAACACTAACCCTAAACCTAAACTTAACCCTTACCCAAACCCAAACTCTAAACCTAACCCTAACCCTAACCCTAACCCTAACCCTAACCCTAACCCTAACCCTCATCCTTATCCTAACCCTAACCCTAACCCTAACCTTAACACTAACCCCAATTCTAAACCTAACCCTAACCTTATCCCTAACCCTAACCTAAAACCAAACCCTAATCTTAACACAAACCCTAACCCTAAACCTAATCCTAACCGTAACCCTAACCCTAACCCTAACCCAAACCCTAACACTAACCCTAATCCTAACCCAAACCCTAACCCTAACCCCAACCCTAACCCTAACCCTAACCCAAACCCTAACCCTAACCCTAACCATAACCCTAACACAAACCCTAACCCTAAACCTAATCCTAACCCTAAGGCTAACCCTAAACCTAACCCTAACACTAACCCTAGTCCTAACCCTAACCCTAACCCAAACCCTAACACTAACCCTAACCCTAACCCTAACCCAAACCCTAACCCTAACCCTAACCCTAACTGAAACACTAATCCTAAACCTTACCCTAACCCTAATGCTAACCCTAAACCTAATTCAAACTCAAACCCTAACCCTAATCCTAACCCGAACCGAAACCCTAACCCTAACCCTAAATCTAACCCAAAACATAACCCACACCGAAACCCTAACCCTAACCCTAACCAAAACCCACACCGTAAGCCTAACCCTAACCCAAACCCTAACACTAACCCTAATCCTACACTTAAATCCTAACCCTAACCCTAACCATAAACCAAACCTAAAGCCTAACCCTAACCCTAATCCTAAAACTAACCCTAACCATAACGCTAATCCAACTTAACCCTAAACCTAACTCTAACCCAAACCCTTACCTAAACCTAACCCTACCCCAAACCCAAACCCTAACCCTAACCCTAACTCTAACCCAAATGCTCACACTAACCCAAACCCTAACCCTAACCCAAACCTAAACCATAACCCAAATACTAACCCTAATCCTAACCCTAACCCTAACCCTCATCCTTATCCTAACCGTAAACCTTACCCTTACCCTTACCCAAACCCAAACTCTAAAACTAACCCTAATCCGAACCCTAACCGTAATCCTAATCCTAACCGTAACCCTAATCCTAACCCAACACCTAACCCTCACCCTAACTCTAACCCAAACCCCAACCCTAACCCTAACCCTAACCCAAATCCTAACCCTAACCCTAACCCTAACCCTAACCCTAACCCAAACCCTAACCCTAATCCAAACCCTAACGCAAAACAAAACCCTAATCCTAACCCTAAACTTAACCCAAAACCTCACCCTAACCCTAAACCTTACCAGAACCCCAACCCCAACCACAAACCCAACCGAAACCTAAACCGTAAACTTTACCCTAATCGTAACTCAAACCCTAACCCTAACCCAAATCCAAACCCTAAACTTTACACTAACCCTAGCCCTAACACTAACCCAAATTCAAACCTAAGCCTAACCTTAACCCAAACCCTAACCCTAATCCTAACCCTAACCCTAACCCTAACCCTACCCCAAACCCGAACCCTAACCCTAACCCTAACCCAAAACCTAACCCTAACCCTAACCCAAACCCTAACCCTAAACTTAACCCTAAACCAAACCCTAATCCTAACCCTAACCCTAACATTAACCCTAACCGAAAATCTAAACCCTAACCCTAACCCTAACCCTTACCCTTACCCAAACCCAAATCCTAAAACTAACCCTAATCAAAACCCTAACCCTAACTCTAATCCTAACCGGAACCCTAACCCTAACCCAACCCCTAACCCTCACCATAACTCTAACCCAAATCCGACTCTAACCCTAACCCTAACCCAAATCCTAACCCGAACCCTAACCCTAACCCTAACCCAAACCCTAACCCTAACCCAAACCCTAAACAAAACCCAAACCCAAACCCTAACCCTAACGCTAACCCTAACCATAACCCTAACCCTAACACTAATGCTAAACCTAACCATAACCCTAACCCTAAACCTAACCAAACCTAAACCCTAACCCATACCCTAATCCTAACACTAACCCTAACACTAACCGTAACCCTAAACCTAAACCCTAACCCTACTCCTAACCCTAACCCTAACACAAACCCTAACCCTAAACGTAACCTTAACCCAAACCCCAACCCTAACCTTAACGCAAACCCAAACCCTAATCTTAACACAAACCCTAACCCTAATCCTAACCCTAACCCTAACCCTAACCCAAACCGTAACCCTAACTCTAACCCTAACCCTAACCCAAACCCTAACCCTAGCCCTAACCCTAACCCTAACCCAAACCCTAACCCTAACCCTAATCCTAACCCTAATGCTAACCCTAAACCTAAGCCTAACACTAACCCTAGTCTTAACCCTAACCCTAACCCAAACCCTAACACTAACCCTAACCCTAACCCTAACCCTAAATCAAACCCTAAACCTAACCCTAACCCTAACCCGAACCCAAACCCTAACCCTAACCCTAACCCTAACTGAAACACTAATCCTAAACCTAACCCTGACCCTAATGCTAACCCTAAACCTAATTCCAACTCAAACACTAACCCTAACCCTAAACGTAACCCAAAACATAACCCAAACCGAAACCATAACCCTAAACCTAACACTAACCCTAAACCCTAACCCTAACACTTACCCTAACCATAACCCAAACCTAAAACCAAACCTTAACCCTAATCCTATCCCTAACACTAACCCTAATCCTAGTCCTAACCCTAACCCTAACCCTAACCGTAAACCTAACCTTAACACTTACCCAAACCCAAACTCTAAACCTAACTCTAATCGGAACCCTAACTCTAACCCTAATCCTAACCCTAACCCTAACCATAACCCTAACTGAAACACTTATCCTAAATCTAACCCTAAACCTAATGCTAACCCTAAACCTAATTCAAACTCAAACCCTAACCCTAGTCCTAACCTTAATCCTAACCCTAACCCTAACCCTAACCCTAACCCAAACGGTAACCCTAACCCTAACCCTAAGCCAAACCCTAACCCTAACCCAAAATCTAAACCTAAACCTAACCCTAACCCTAACCCTAACCCTAAACCCTAACCCTAACCATAACCCAAACCTAAATCCAAACCCTAACCCTAATCCTAACCCTAACCCTAACCCTAATCTTAGTCCTAACCCTAACCCTAACCCTAACCCTAACCCTAACCCTAACCTTAACCCTTACCCAAACCCAAACTCTAAAGCTAACTCTAACCGGAAACCTAACCCTAACCCTAATCCTAACCCTAACCCTAACCATAACCCTAATCCAACACCTCACCCTAACCCTAACTCTAACCCAAACCCTAACCTAACCCTAACTCTAAACCAAACCCAAACCCAAACCCTAACCCTAACTCTAACCCAAAACCTAACCTAACCCTAACCCTAACCCTAACCCTAACCCAAACCCTAACCCTAAACCTAACCCAAAACATAACCCACACCGAAACCCTAACCATATCCCTAACCATAACCCTAACCCTAACCCTAACCCTAACCCTAACCCAAACCCTAACCCTAAACCTAACCCAAAACATAACCCACACCGAAACCCTAACCTTATCCCTAACCCTAACCCAAACCCACACTGTAAGCCTAACCCTAACCCAAACCGTAACACTAACCCTAATCCTACCCTTAAACCTTAACCCTAACCCTAACCATAACCCAAAACTAAAGAATAACCCTAACCCTAATCCTAAACCTAACCCTAACCATAACCCTAATCCAACCCATAACCCTAACCCTAACTCTAACCCAAACCATAACCTAACCCTAACCCTAACCCAAACCCAAACCCTAACCCTAACCCTAACTCTAACCCAAATCCTAACCTAACCCTAACCCTAACCCTAACCCAAACCTATACCATAACCCAAACACTAACCCTAATCCTAACCCTAAACCTAACCCTCATCCTTATCCTAACCCTAACCCTAACCCTTACACTTACCCAAACCCAAACCCTAAAACTAACCCTAATCCGAACCCTAACCGTAATCCTAATCCTAACCGTAACCCTAACCCTAACCCAACCCCTAAACCTCACCCTAACTCTAACCCAAACCCGAACCCTAACCCTAACCCTAACCCAAATGCTAACTCTAACCCTAACCCTAAACTTAACACATACCATAACCCTAACCCTAACCCTAACACTAAACCTAACCATAACCCAAACCCTAACCATAAACCTAACGCAAACCTAAACCCTAAACTTTACCCTAATCGTAACTCAAACCCTAACCCTAACCCAAATCCAAACCGTAAACTTTACACTAACCCTAGCCCTAACACTAACCCAAATTCAAAACTAAGCCTAACCCTAACCCAAACCCTAACCCTAATCCTAACCCTAACCCTAACCCTAACCCTAACCCAAACCCGAACCCCAACCATAAACCTAACCCAAACCCTAACCCTAACCCTAACCGTAACCTAAACCCTAACCCTAACCTTAACCCTAAACCAAACCCTAATCCTAACCCTAACCCTAACATTAACCCTAACTGAAAACCTAAACCTAAGCCTACTCCAAACCCTAACCCTAACCCTTACCCTTACCCAAACCGAAAACCTAAAACTAACCCTAATCCATACACTAACCCTAATCCTAACCGTAACCGTAACCCTAACCCAACCCCTAACCTTCACCATAACTCTAACCCAAATCCGACTCTAACCCTAACCCTATCCCAAATCCTAACCCGAAACCTAACCCTAACCCTAACCCAAAACCTAACCCTAACCCAAACCCTAACCCAAACCCAAACCCTAACCCTAACCCTAACACCAAACCTAACCATAACCCTAACCCTAACCCTAATGCTAAACCTAACCCTAACCCTAACCCAAACCCTAACCCTAACCCTAACACAAACCCTAACCCTAAACGTAACCTTAACCCAAAACCTAACCCTAACCCTAACCGTAACACTAACCCTAACCCTAAACCTAATTCCAATTCAAACCCTAACCCTAACCCTAAACCTAACCCAAAACATAACCCAAACCGAAACCCTTACCCTAAACCTAACCCTAACCCTAAACCCTAACCCTAACACTTATCCTAACCATAACCCTAACCCTAACCCAAACCCTAACCCTAATCCAAACCCTAACCCTAACCCTAATCCTAGTCCTAATCCTAACCCTAACCCTAACCCTAACCCTAAACCTAGCCTTAACACTTACCCAAACCCAAACTCTAAACCTAACTCTAATCAGAACCCTAACCCTAACCCTAATCCTAACCCTAACCCTAATCATAACCCTAATCCTAGTCCTAACCCTAACCCTAACCCTAACCCTAACCCTAACCCTAAAACTAACCTTAACCCTTACCAAAACCCAAACTCTAAACCTAACTCTAATCGGAACCCTAACCCTAACCCTAATCCTAACCCTAACCCTAACCATAACCCTAATCCAACACCTCACCCTAACCCTAACTCTAACCCAAACCCTAACCTAACCCTAACTCTAAACCAAACCCAAACACTATCCCTAACCCTAACTCTAACCCAAACTCCAATGTAAGCCTAAACCTAACCCTAACGCTAATCCTAACTCTAACGCTAACCAAAACCAAACCCTAACCCTAACCCTAACCCAAACCCAAACCGTAATCCTAACACTGACTCTAACCCAAACCCTAATCTAACCCTAAACCTAACCCTAACTCAAACCCTAACTCTAAAACTAACCCAAACCCTAACCCTAACCCTAACCCAAACCATAGCCCAAATAGTAACCCTAATCCTAACCCTAACCCTAACCTTCATCCTTATCCTAACACTCACCATAACCCTAACCTTAACACTAACCCTAATTGTAAACCTAACCCTAATCCTAACCCTAACCCTAACCCAAACCCAAACCCTAATCTTAACACAAACCCTAACCCTAATCCTAACCCTAACCGTAACCCTAACCCTAACCCTAACCCAAACCCTAAACCTAACACTAATCCTAACCCAAACCCTAACCCTAACCCTAACCCTAACTCAAACCCTAACCATAACCCTAACCCTAACCCAAACTCTAACCCTAACCCTAACCCTAACCCTAACCAAACCCTAACCCTAACCCTAACCCTAACCGAAACCCTAACCCTAACCCTAACCCTAACCCTAACCCTAACAATAACCTTAACACTAACCCTAATTCTAAACCTAATCCTAACCTTAACCCTAACCCTAACCCTAATCCTACACCTAACCGTAACCCTAACCCTAACCCTAACCCAAACCCTAACCCTAACCCTAGCCCTAACCCTAACCCAAACCCTAACCCTAACCCTAACCCTAACCCTAACACAAACCCTAACCCTAACCCTAATCCTAACCCTAATGCTAACCCTAAACCTAACCCTAACACTAACCCTAGTCCTAACCCTAACCCTAACCCAAACCCTAACACTAACCCTAACACTAACCCTAACCCTAAATCAAACCCTAAACCTAACCCTAACCCTAACCCAAACCACAACCCTAATCTTAACACGAACCCTAACCCTAATCCTAACCCTAACCGTAACCCTAACCCTAACCCTAACCCAAACCCTAACCCTAACCCTAATCACAACCGAAACCCTAACCCTAACCCTAACCCTAACCCTAAACCTAGCCATAACCCAAACCCTAACCATAAACCTAACCCAAACCTAAACCCTAAACTTTACCCTAATCGTAACTCAAACCCTAACCCTAACCCAAATCCAAACCATAAATTTTACACTAACCCTAGCCCTAACACTAACCCAAATTCAAACCTAAGCGTAACCCTAACCCAAACCCTAACCCTAATCCTAACCCTAACCCTAACCCTAACCCTAACCCTAACCCTAACCCAAACCCGAACCCCAACCACAACCCTAACCCAAACCCTAACCCTAACCCTAACTGTAACCTAAACCCTAACCCTAACCTTAACCCTAAACCAAACCCTAATCCTAACCCTAACCCTAACATTAACCCTAACTGAAAACCTAAACCTAACCCTACTCCAAACCCTAACCCTAACCCTTACCCTTACCCAAACCGAAACCCTAAAACTAACCCTAATCCAAACACTAACCCTAATCCTAACCGTAACCCTAACCCTAACCCAACCCCTAACCTTCACCATAACTCTAACCCAAATCCGACTCTAACCCTAACCCTAACCCAAATCCTAACCCGAAACCTAACCCTAACCCTAACCCAAACCCTAACCCTAACCCAAACCCTAACCCAAACCCAAACCCTAACCCTAACCCTAACACCAAACCTAACCATAACCCTAACCCTAACCCTAATGCTAAACCTAACCCTAACCCTAACCCTAGCCCTAAACCTAACCAAACCTAAACCCTAACCCAAACCCTAATCGTAACACTAACCCTAACACTAACCCTAACCAAAAACCTAAACCCTAACCTTACTCCTAACGCTAACCCTAACCCTAACACAAACCCTAACCATAAACGTAACCTTAACCCAAACCCTAACCCTAACCTTAACCCAAACCCAAACCCTAATCTTAACACAAACCCTAACCCTAATCCTAACCCTAACCCTAACCCTAACCCAAAAGCTAACCCTAACCCTAACCCTAACCCAAACCTTAACCCTAAACCTAACCCTAACCCTAACCAAAACCCAAACCCTAACCCTAACCCTAATTCTAAACCTAATGCTAACCCTAAAACTAACCCTAACACTAACCCTAGTCCTAACACTAACCCTAACCCAAACCCTAACACTAACCCTAACCCTAACCCTAAATCAAACCCTAAACCTAAACCTAACCCTAACCCGAACCCAAACCCTAACCCTAACCCTAACCCTAACTGAAACACTAATCCTTTACCTAACCCTAACCCTAATGCTAACCCTAAACCTAATTCGAATTCAAACCCTAACCCTAACCCTAAACCTAACCCAAAACATAACCCAAACCGAAACCCTTACCCTAAACCTAACCCTAACCCTAAACCCGAACCCTAACACTGATCCTAACAATAACCCAAACCTAAAACCAAACCCTAACCCTAATCCAAACCCTAACCCTAACGCTAATCCTAGTCCTAATCCTAACCCTAACCCTAACCCTAAACCTAACCTTAACACTTACCCAAACCCAAACTCTAACCCTAACTCTAATCGGGACCCTAACCCTAACCCTACTCCTAACCCTGACCCTAACCATAACCCTAATCCGAGTCCTAACCCTAACCCTAACCCTAACCCTAACCCTAACCCTAAACCTAACCTTAACCCTTACCGAAACCCAAACTCTAAACCTAACTCTAATCGGAACCCTAACCCTAACCCTAATCCTAACCCTAACCCTAACCATAACCCTTATCCAACACCTCACCCTAACCCTAACTCTAACCCAAACCCTAACCTAACCCTAACTCTAAACCAAACCCAAACCCTATCCCTAACCCTAACTCTAACCCAAACCCCAATGTAACCCTAAACCTAACCCTAACTCAAACCCTAACTCTAACACTAAACCAAACCCTAAACCTAACCATAACCCTAATCCAACACCTTACACTAACCCTAATTCTAACCCAAACCCTAACCTAACCCTAACTCTAAACCAAACCAAAACCGTAAACCTAACACTGAATCTAACCCAAATCCTAATCTAACCCTAAACCTAACCCTAACTCAAACCCTAACTCTAACACTAACCCGAACCCTAACCCTAACCCTAACCCAAACCATAACCCAAATAGTAACCCTAATCCTAACCCTAACCCTAACCTTCATCCTTATCCTAACCCTCACCCTAACCCTAACCTTAACACTAACGCTAATTGTAAACCTAACCCTAACCCTAACCCTAACCCTAACCCAAACCCAAACCCTAATCTTAACACAAACCCTAACCCTAATCCTAACCCTAACCGTAACCCTAACCCTAACCCTAACCCAAACCCTAACCCTAACCCTAACCCTAACCCTAACCCTAACCCTAACCCTAACCCAAACCCTAACACTAACCCTAACCCTAAACCTAACCCTAAATCAAACCCTAACCCTAACCCTAACCCTAACCCTAACCCTAACCCTAATCTTAACACTAACCCTAATTCTAAACCTAACCCTAACGTTAACCCTAACCCTAACCCTAATCCTAACCCTAACCGTAACCCTAACCCTAAACCTAACCCAAACCCTAACCCTAACCCTAATCCTAACCCAAGCCCTAACCCTAACCCTAACCCTAACCCTAACCCAAACCCTAACCCTAGCCCTAAGCCTAACCCAAACCCTACCCCTAACCCTACCCCTAACCCTAACACAAACCCTAACCCTAACCCTAATCCTAACCCTAATGCTAACCCTAAACCTAACCCTAACGTTAGCCCTAGTCCTAACCCTAACCCTAACCCAAACCCTAACACTAACCCTAACCCTAAACCTAACCCTAAATCAAACCCTAAACCTAACCCTAACCCTAACCCAAACCCAAACCCTAATCTTAACACAAACCCTAACCCTAATCCTAACCCTAACCCTAATCCTAACCGAAACCCTAACCCTAACCCTAACCGTAACCCAAAACCTAACCCTAACCCTAACCCAAACCCTAACCCTAACCCTAACCCTAACCCTAACCCAAACCCTAACCCTAACCCTAACCCTAACCCAAACCCTAACCCTAACCCTAACCCTAACCCTAACCCTAACCCAAACCCTAACCCTAACCCTAACCCTACCCCTAACCCTAACCCTAACCCTAACTCAAACCCTAACCCTAACCCTAACTCGAACCCGAACGCAAACCCTAACCCTAACCCTAAACCTAACCCAAACCCTAAACCTAACCCTAACACTACTCCTAAACAAAACCCTAAATCTAACCCTAAACCTAAACCTAATCCTAACTCTAAACCTAACCCTAACCCTAACCCAAACCCTAACCCTAACCCTAACCCTAACCGAAACACTAATCCTAAACCTAACCCTAACCCTAATGCTAACCGTAAACCTAATTCAAACTCAAACCCTAACCCTAATCCTAACCCGAACCGAAACCCTAACCCTAACCCTAAACCTAACCCAAAACATAACCCACACCGAAACCCTAACCTTATCCCTAACCCTAACCCAAACCCACACCGTAAGCCTAACCCTAACCCAAACCGTAACCCTAACCCTAATCCTACCCTTAAACCCTAACCCTAACCCTAACCATAACCCAAAACTAAAGAATAACCCTAACCCTAATCCTAAACCAAACCCTAACCATAACCCTAATCCAACCCATAACCCTAACCCTAACTCTAACCCAAACCATAACCTAACCCTAACCCTAACCCAAACCCAAACCCTAACCCTAACCCTAACTCTAACCCAAATCCTAACCTAACCCTAACCCTAACCCTAACTCAAAACCTAACTCTAACACTAACCCAAACCCTAACCCTAACCCAAACCTAAACCATAACCCAAACACTAACCCTAATCCTAACCCTAAACCTAACCCTCATCCTTATCCTAACCCTAACCCTAACCCTTACACTTACCCAAACCCAAACCCTAAAACTAACCCTAATCCGAACCCTAACCGTAATCCTAATCCTAACCGTAACCCTAACCCTAACCCAAACCCTAATCCTCACCCTAACTCTAACCCAAACCCGAACCCTAACCCTAACCCAAATCCTAACTCTAACCCTAACCCTAAACTTAACACAAACCCTAACCCTAACCCTAACCCTAACCCTAAACCTAACCATAACCCAAAACCTAACCATAAACCTAACCCAAACCTAAACCCTAAACTTTACCCTAATCGTAACTCAAACCCTAACCCTAACCCAAATCCAAACCGTAAACTTTACACTAACCCTAGCCCTAACACTTACCCAAACCCAAACTCTAAACCTAACTCTAATCGGAACCCTAACCCTAACCCTAATCCTAACCCTAACCCTAACCATAACCCTAATCCTAGGCCTAACCCTAAGCCTAACACTAACCCTAACCCTAACCCTAAACCTAACCTTAACTCTTACCAAAACCCAAACTCTAAACCTAACTCTAATCGGAACCCTAACCCTAACCCTAATCCTAACCCTAAACCTAAACCCTAACCATAACCCTAATCCAACACCTCACCCTAACCCTAACTCTAACCCAAACCCTAACCTAACCCTAACTCTAAACCAAACCCAAACACTATCCCTAACCCTAACTCTAACCCAAACTCCAATGTAAGCCTAAACCTAACCCTAACTCAAACCCTAACTCTAACACTAACCCAAACCCTAACCCTAACCATAACCCTAATCCAACAACTTACCCTAACTCTAACACTAACCCATACCCTAACCTAACCCTAACTCTAAACCAATCCCAAACCGGAATCCTAACACTGACTCTAACCCAAACCCTAATCTAACCCTAAACCTAACCCTAACTCAAACCCTAACTCTAAAACTAACCCAAACCCTAACCCTAACCCTAACCCAAACCATAGCCCAAATAGTAACCCTAATCCTAACCCTAACCCTAACCTTCATCCTTATCCTAACCCTCACCCTAACCCTAACCTTAACACTAACGCTAATTGTAAACCTAACCCTAACCCTGACCCTAACCCTAACCCAACCCCAATCCCTAATCTTAACACAAACCCTAACCCTAATCCTTACCCTAACCGTAACCCTAACCCTAACCCTAACCCAAACCCTAACCCTAACCCTAAGCCTAACCCTAACCCTAACCCTAACCCTAACCCAAACCCTAACACTAACCCTAACCCTAAACCTAACCCTAAATCAAACCCTAACCCTAACCCTAACCCTAACCCTAACCCTAACCCTACTCTTAACACTAACCCTAATTCTAAACCTAACCCTAACGTTAACCCTAACCCTAACCCTAATCCTAACCCTAACCGTAACCCTAACCCTAAACCTAACCCAAACCCTAACCCTAACCCTAATCCTAACCCAAACCCTAACCCTAACCCTAACCCTAACCTTAACCCAAACCCTAACCCTAGCCCTAAGCCTAACCCAAACCCTAACCCTAACCCTAAACCTAACCCTAACACAAACCCTAACCCTAACCCTAATCCTAACCCTAATGCTAACCCTAAACCTAACCCTAACACTAACCCTAGTCCTAACCCTAACCCTAACCCAAACCCTAACACTAACCCTAACCCTAAACCTAACCCTAAATCAAACCCTAAACCTAACCCTAACCCTAACCCAAACCCAAACCCTAATCTTAACACAAACCCTAACCCTAATCCTAACCCTAACCCTAATCCTAACCGAAACCCTAACCCTAACCCTAACCGTAACCCAAAACCTAACCCTAACCCTAACCCAAACCCTAACCCTAACCCTAACCCTAACCCTAACCCAAACCCTAACCCTAACCCTAACCCTAACCCAAACCCTAACCCTAACCCTACCCCTCACCCTAACCCTAACCCAAACCCTAACCCTAACCCTAACCCTACCCCTAACCCTAACCCTAACCCTAACTCAAGCCCTAGCCCTAGCTCTAACTCGAACCCGAACGCAGACCCTAACCCTAACCCTAAACCTAACCCAAACCCTAAACCTAACCCTAACACTACTCCTAAACAAAACCCTAAATCTAACCCTAAACCTAAACCTAATCCTAACTCTAAACCTAACCCTAACCCTAACCCAAACCCTAACCCTAACCCTAACCCTAACCGAAACACTAATCCTAAACCTAACCCTAACCCTAATGCTAACCGTAAACCTAATTCAAACTCAAACCCTAACCCTAATCCTAACCCGAACCGAAACCCTAACCCTAACCCTAAACCTAACCCAAAACATAACCCACACCGAAACCCTAACCTTATCCCTATCCCTAACCCAAACCCACACCGTAAGCCTAACCCTAACCCAAACCGTAACCCTAACCCTAATCCTACCCTTAAACCCTAACCCTAACCCTAACCATAACCCAAAACTAAAGAATAACCCTAACCCTAATCCTAAACCAAACCCTAACCATAACCCTAATCCAACCCATAACCCTAACCCTAACTCTAACCCAAACCATAACCTAACCCTAACCCTAACCCAAACCCAAACCCTAACCCTAACCCTAACTCTAACCCAAATCCTAACCTAACCCTAACCCTAACCCTAACTCAAAACCTAACTCTAACACTAACCCAAACCCTAACCCTAACCCAAACCTAAACCATAACCCAAACACTAACCCTAATCCTAACCCTAAACCTAACCCTCATCCTTATCCTAACCCTAACCCTAACCCTTCCACTTCCCCATACCCAAACCCTAAAACTAACCCTAATCCGAACCCTAACCGTAATCCTAATCCTAACCGTAACCCTAACCCTAACCCAAACCCTAATCCTCACCCTAACTTTAACCCAAACCCGAACCCTAACCCTAACCCAAATCCTAACTCTAACCCTAACCCTAAACTTAACACAAACCCCAACCCTAACCCTAACCCTAACCCTAAACCTAACCATAACCCAAACCCTAACCATAAACCTAACCCAAACCTAAACCCTAAACTTTACCCTAATCGTAACTCAAACCCTAACCCTAACCCAAATCCAAACCGTAAACTTTACACTAACCCTAGCCCTAACACTTACCCAAACCCAAACTCTAAACCTAACTCTAATCGGAACCCTAACCCTAACCCTAATCCTAACCCTAACCCTAACCATAACCCTAATCCTAGTCCTAACCCTAAGCCTAACCCTAACCCTAACCCTAACCCTAAACCTAACCTTAACCCTTACCAAAACCCAAACTCTAAACCTAACTCTAATCGGAACCCTAACCCTAACCCTAATCCTAACCCTAACCCTAACCCTAACCATAACCCTAATCCAACACCTCACCCTAACCCTAACTCTAACCCAAACCCTAGCCTAACCCTAACTCTAAACCAAACCCAAACACTATCCCTAACCCTAACTCTAACCCAAACTCCAATGTAAGCCTAAACCTAACCCTAACTCAAACCCTAACTCTAACACTAACCCAAACCCTAACCCTAACCATAACCCTAATCCAACAACTTACCCTAACCCTAACTCTAACCCAAACCCTAACCTAACCCTAACTCTAAACCAAACCCAAACCGTAATCCTAACACTGACTCTAACCCAAACCCTAATCTAACCCTAAACCTAACCCTAACTCAAACCCTAACTCTAACACTAACCCAAACCCTAACCCTAACCCTAACCCAAACCATAACCCAAATAGTAACCCTAATCCTAACCTTAACCCTAACCTTCATCCTTATCCTAACCCTCACCCTAACCCTAACCTTAACACTAACCCTAATTGTAAACCTAACCCTAATCCTAACCCTAACCCTAAACCAAACCCAAACCCTAATCTTAACACAAACCCTAACCCTAATCCTAACCCTAACCGTAACCCTAACCCTAACCCTAACCCAAACCCTAACCCTAACACTAAACCTAACCCAAACCCTAACCCTAAACCTAACCCTAACTCAAACCCTAACCATAAGCCTAAGCCTAACCCAAACTCTAACCCTAACGCTAACCCTAAGCCTAACCCAAACCCTAACCCTAACCCTAACCCTAACCGAAACCCTAACCCTAACCCTAACCCTAACCCTAACCCTAACCCTAACCCTAACAATAACCTTAACACTAACCCTAATTCTAAACCTAATCCTAACCTTAACCCTAACCCTAACCCTAATCCTAACCCTAACCGTAACCCTAGCCCTAACCCTAACCCAAACCCTAACCCTAACCCTAGCCCTAACCCTAACCCAAACCCTAACCCTAACCCTAACCCTAACCCTAACCCAAACCCTAACCCTAACCCTAATCCTAACCCTAATGCTAACCCTAAACCTAACCCTAACACTAACCCTAGTCCTAACCCTAACCCTAACCCAAACCCTAACACTAACCCTAACCCTAACCCTAACCCTAACCCAAACCGTAACCCTAACTCTAACCCTAACCCTAACCCAAACCCTAACCCTAACCCTAACCCTAACCCTAACCCAAACCCTAACCCTAACCCTAATGCTAACCCTAAACCTAAGCCTAACACTAACCCTAGTCTTAACCCTAACCCTAACCCAAACCCTAACACTAACCCTAACCCTAACCCTAACCCTAAATCAAACCCTAAACCTAACCCTAACCCTAACCCGAACCCAAACCCTAATCCTAACCCTAATAATAACTGAAATACTAATCCTAAACCTAACCCTGACCATAATGCTTACCCTTAACCTAATTCCAACTCAAACCCCAACCCCAACCCTAAACGTAACCCAAAACATAACCCAAACCGAAACCATAACCCTAAACCTAACCCTAACCCTAAACCCTAACCCTAACACTTACCCTAACCATAACCCAAACCTAAAACCAAACCTTAACCCTAATCCTATCCCTAACACTAACCCTAATCCTAGTCCTAACCCTAACCCTAACCCTAACCGTAAACCTAACCTTAACCCTTACCCAAACCCAAACTCTAAACCTAACTCTAATCGGAACCCTAACTCTAACCCTAATCCTAACCCTAACCCTAACCATAACCCTAACTGAAACACTTATCCTAAAACTAACCCTAACCCTAATGCTAACCCTAAACCTAATTCAAACTCAAACCCTAACCCTAATCCTAACCTTAATCCTAACCCTAACCCTAACCCTAACCCTAACCCAAACGCTAACCCTAACCCTAACCCTAAGCCAAACCCTAACCCTAACCCAAAATCTAAACCTAAACCTAACCCTAACCCTAACCCTAACCCTAAACCCTAACCCTAACCATAACCCAAACCTAAATCCAAACCCTAACCCTAATCCTAACCCTAACCCTAACCCTAATCTTAGTCCTAACCCTAACCCTAACCCTAACCCTAACCCTAACCTTAACCCTTACCCAAACCCAAATTCTAAACCTAACTCTAACCGGAAACCTAACCCTAACCCTAATCCTAACCCTAACCCTAACCATAACCCTAATCCAACACCTCACCCTAACCCTAACTCTAACCGAAACCCTAACCTAACCCTAACTCTAAACCAAACCCAAACCCAAACCCTAACCCTAACTCTAACCCAAACCCTAACCTAACCCTAACCCTAACCCTAACCCTAACCCAAACCCTAACCCTAAACCTAACCAAAAACATAACCCACACCGAAACCCTAACCTTATCCCTAACCCTAACCCTAACCCTAACCCTAACCCTAAACCTATCCTAACCCAAACCCTAACCCTAAACCTAACCCAAAACATAACCCACACCGAAACCCTAACCTTATCCCTAACCCTAATCCAAACCCACACCGTAAGCCTAACCCTAACCCAAACCGTAACACTAACCCTAATCCTACCCTTAAACCTTAACCCTAACCCTAACCATAACCCAAAACTAAAGAATAACCCTAACCCTAATCCTAAACCTAACCCTAACCATAACCCTAATCCAACCCATAACCCTAACCCTAACTCTAACCCAAACCATAACCTAACCCTAACCCTAACCCAAACCCAAACCCTAACCCTAACCCTAACTCTAACCCAAATCCTAACCTAACCCTAACCCTTACCCTAACTCAAAACCTAACTCTAACACTAACCCAAACCCTAACCCTAACCCAAACCTAAACCATAACCCAAACACTAACCCTAATCCTAACCCTAAACCTAACCCTCATCCTTATCCTAACCCTAACCCTAACCCTTACACTTACCCAAACCCAAACCCTAAAACTAACCCTAATCCGAACCCTAACCGTAATCCTAATCCTAACCGTAACCCTAACCCTAACACAACCCCTAACCCTCACCCTAACTCTAACCCAAACCCGAACCCTAACCCTAACCCTAACCCAAATGCTAACTCTAACCCTAACCCTAAACTTAACACATACCATAACCCTAACCCTAACCCTAACACTAAACCTAACCATAACCCAAACCCTAACCATAAACCTAACGCAAACCTAAACCCTAAACTTTACCCTAA
>JAJHUQ010000040.1:5000000-5012500 GCA_035773235.1 Eospalax fontanierii | reverse complement strand
ACCCAAACCCTAATCTTAACACAAACCCTAACCCTAATCCTAACCCTAACCCTAAACCTAACCCAAAAGCTAACCCTAACCCTAACCCTAACCCAATCCTTAACCCTAAACCTAACCCTAACCCTAACCAAAACCCAAACCCCAACCCTAACCCTAACTCTAAACCTAATGCTAACCCTAAAACTAACCCTAACACTAACCCTAGTCCTAACACTAACCCTAACCCAAACCCTAACACTAACCCTAACCCTAACCCTAAATCAAACCCTAAACCTAAACCTAACCCTAACCCGAACCCAAACCCTAACCCTAACCCTAACCCTAACTGAAACACTAATCCTTTACCTAACCCTAACCCTAATGCTAACCCTAAACCTAATTCGAATTCAAACCCTAACCCTAACCCTAAACCTAACCCAAAACATAACCCAAACCGAAACCCTTACCCTAAACCTAACCCTAACCCTAAACCCTAACCCTAATACTTATCCTAACCATAACCCAAACCTAAAACCAAACCCTAACCCTAATCCAAACCCTAACCCTAACCCCAATCCTAGTCCTAATCCTAACCCTAACCCTAACCCTAACCCTAAACCTAACCTTAACACTTACCCAAACCCAAACTCTAAACCTAACTCTAATCGGAACCCTAACCCTAACCCTAATCCTAACCCTAACCCTAACCATAACCCTAATCCGAGTCCTAACCCTAACCCTAACCCTAACCCTAACCCTAACCCTAACCCTAAACCTAACCTTAACCCTTACCGAAACCCAAACTCTAAACCTAACTCTAATCGGAACCCTAACCCTAACCCTAATCCTAACCCTAACCCTAAGCATAAGCCTAATCCAACACCTCACCCTAACCCTAACTCTAACCCAAACCCTAACCTAACCCTAACTCTAAACCAAACCGAAACCCTATCCCTAACCCTAACTCTAACCCAAACCCCAATGTAAGCCTAAACCTAACCCTAACTCAAACCCTAACTCTAACACTAACCCAAACCCTAACCCTAACCATAACCCTAATCCAACACCTTACACTAACCCTAACTCTAACCCAAACCCTAACCTAACCCTAACTCTAAACCAAACCCAAACCGTAACCCTAACACTGACTCTAACCCAAAACCTAATCTAACCCTAAACCTAACCCTAACTCAAACCCTAACTCTAACACTAACCCAAACCCTAACCCTAACCCTAACCCAAACCATAACCCAAATAGTAACCCTAATCCTAACCCTAACCCTAACCTTCATCCTTATCCTATCCCTCACCCTAACCCTAACCTTAACACTAACCCTAATTGTAAACCTAACCCTAACCCTAACCCTAACCCTAACCCAAACCCAAACCCTAATCTTAACACAAACCCTAACCCTAATCCTAACCCTAACCGTAACCCTAACCCTAACCCGAACCCAAACCCTAACCCTAACACTAATCCTAACCCAAACCCTAACCCTAACCCTAACCCTAACTCAAACCCTAAACATAACCCTAACCCTAACCCAAACTCTAACACTAACCATAACCCTAACCCTAAACCAAAGCCTAACCCAAACCCTAACCCTAACCGAAACCCTAACCCTAACCCTAACCCTAACCCTAACCCTAACCCTAACCCTAACCCTAATCTTAACACTAACCCTAATTCTAAACCTAACCCTAACGTTAACCCTAACCCTAACCCTAATCCTAACCCTAACCGTAACCCTAACCCTAACCCAAACCCTAACCCTAACCCTAACCCTAACCCTAACACAAACCCTAACCCTAACCCTAATCCTAACCCTAATGCTAACCCTAATGCTAACCCTAAACCTAACCCTAACACTAACCCTAGTCCTAACCCTAACCCTAACCCAAACCCTAACACTAACCCTAACCCTAATCCTAACCCAAACCCTAAACCTAACCCTAACCCTAACCCTTACCCTTACCCTACCCCTAGCCCTAACCCTAACCCAAACCCTAACACTAACCCTAACCCTAACCCTAACACAAACCCTAACCCTAACCCTAATCCTAACCCTAATGCTAACCCTAAACCTAACCCTAACACTAACCCTAGTCCTAACCCTAACCCTAACCCAAACCCTAACACTAACCCTAACCCTAAACCTAACCCTAAATCAAACCCTAAACCTAAACCTAACCCTAACCCAAACCCAAACCCTAATCTTAACACAAACCCTAACCCTAATCCTAACCCTAACCGTAACCCTAACCCTAACCCTAACCCAAACCCTAACCCTAACCCTAATCCTAACCGAAACCCTAACCCTAACCCTAACCCTAACCCAAACCCTAACCCTAACCCTAACCCTAACCCAAACCCTAACCCTAACCCTAACCCTAACCCTAACCCTAACCCAAACCCTAACCATAACCCTAACCCTACCCCTAACCCTAACCCTAACCCTAACTCAAACCCTAACCCTAACCCTAACTCGAACCCGAACGCAAACCCTAACCCTAACCCTACACCTAACCCAAACCCTAAACCTAACCCTAACACTACTCCTAAACCAAACCCTAAATCTAACCCTAACCCTAAACCTAATCCTAACTCTAAACCTAACCCTAACCCTAACCCAAACCCTAACCCTAACCCTAACCCTAACCAAAACGCTAATCCTAAACCTAACCCTAACCCTAATGCTAACCCTAAACCTAATTCAAACTCAAACCCTAACCCTAATCCTAACCCGAACCGAAACCCTAACCCTAACCCTAAACCTAACCCAAAACATAACCCACACCGAAACCCTAACCTTATCCCTAACCCTAACCCAAACCCACACCGTAAGCCTAACCCTAACCCAAACCGTAACACTAACCCTAATCCTACCCTTAAACCCTAACCCTAACCCTAACCATAACCCAAAACTAAAGAATAACCCTAACCCTAATCCTAAACCAAACCCTAACCATAACCCTAATCCAACCCATAACCCTAACCCTAACTCTAACCCAAACCATAACCTAACCCTAACCCTAACCCAAACCCAACCCTAACCCTACCCCTAACTCTAACCCAAATCCTAACCTAACCCTAACCCTAACCCTAATTCAAAACCTAACTCTAACACTAACCCAAACCCTAACCCTAACCCAAACCTAAACCATAACCCAAACACTAACCCTAATCCTAACCCTAAACCTAACCCTCATCCTTATCCTAACCCTAACCCTAACCCTTACACTTACCCAAACCCAAACCCTAAAACTAACCCTAATCCGAACCCTAACCGTAATCCTAATCCTAACCGTAACCCTAACCCTAACCCAAACCCTAATCCTCACCCTAACTCTAACCCAAACCCGAACCCTAACCCTAACCCAAATCCTAACTCTAACCCTAACCCTAAACTTAACACAAACCCTAACCCTAACCCTAACCCTAACCCAAAACCTAACCATAACCCCAACCCCAACCATAAACCTAACCCAAACCTAAACCCTAAACTTTACCCTAATCGTAACTCAAACCCTAACCCTAACCCAAATCCAAACCGTAAACTTTACACTAACCCTAGCCCTAACACTAACCCAAATTCAAACCTAAGCCTAACCCTAACCCAAACCCTAACCCTAATCCTAACCCTAACACTAACCCTAACCCTAACCCTAACCCAAACCCGAACCCCAACCATAACCCTAACCCAAACCCTAAACCTAACCCTAACCGTAACCTAAACCCTAACCCTAACCTTAACCCTAAACCAAACCCTAATCCTAACCCTAACCCTAACATTAACCCTAACTGAAAACCTAAACCTAACCCTACTCCAAACCCTAACCCTAACCCTTACCCTTACCCAAACCGAAACCCTAAAACTAACCCTAATCCAAACACTAACCCTAATCCTAACCGTAACCCTAACCCTAACCCAACCCCTAACCTTCACCATAACTCTAACCCAAATCCGACTCTAACCCTAACCCTAACCCAAATCCTAACCCGAAACCTAACCCTAACCCTAACCCAAACCCTAACCCTAACCCAAACCCTAACCCAAACCCAAACCCTAACCCTAACCCTAACACCAAACCTAACCATAACCCTAACCCTAACCCTAATGCTCAACCTAACCCTAAACCTAACCCTAGCCCTAAACCTAACCAAACCTAAACCCTAACCCAAACCCTAATCCTAACACTAACCCTAACACTAACCCTAACCAAAAACCTAAACCCTAACCCTACTCCTAACGCTAACCCTAACCCTAACAAAAACCCTAACCCTAAACGTAACATTAACCCAAACCCTAACCCTAACCTTAACCCAAACCCAAACCCTAATCTTAACACAAACCCTAACCCTAATATTAACCCTAACCCTAACCCTAACCCTAACCCAAAAGCTAACACTAACCCTAACCCTAACCCAAACCTTAACCCTAAACCTAACCATAACCCTAACGAAAACCCAAACCCTAACCCTAACCCTAATTCTAACCCTAATGCTAACCCTAAAACTAACCCTAACACTAACCCTAGTCCTAACCCTAACCCTAACAAAACCCTAACACTAACCCTAACCCTAACCCTAAATCAAACCCTAAACCTAAACCTAACCCTAACCCGAACCCAAACTCTAACCCTAACCCTAACCCTAACTGAAACACTAACCCTAAACCTAACCCTAACCCTAATGCTAACCCTAAACCTAATTCCAATTCAAACCCTAACCCTAACCCTAAACCTAACCCAAACCCGAACCCCAACCACAACCCTAACCCAGACCCTAACCCTAACCCTAACCCTAACCGTAGCCTAAACCCTAACCCTAACCTTAACCCTAAACCAAACCCTAATCCGAACCCTAACCCTAACATTAACCCTAACTGAAGACCTAACCCTTACCCTTCTCAAAACCCTAACCCTAACCCTTACCCTTACCCAAACCGAAACCCTAAAACTAACCCTAATCCAAACACTAACCCTAATCCTAACCGTAACCCTAACCCTAACCCAACCCCTATCCTTCACCATAACTCTAACCCAAATCCGACTCTAACCGTAACCCTAACCCAAATCCTAACCCGAAACCTAACCCTAACCCTAACCCAAACCCAAACCCTAACCCTAACCCTAACACCAAACCTAACCATAACCCTAACCCTAACCCTAATGCTAAAACCTAATCCTAACCCTAACCCTAGCCCTAAACCTAACCAAACCTAAACCCTAACCCAAACCCTAATCCTAACACTAACCCTAACACTAACCCTAACCAAAAACCTAAACCCTAACCCTACTCCTAACGCTAACCCTAACCCTAACACAAACCCTAACCCTAAACGTAACCTTAACCCAAACCCTAAACCTAACCTTAACCCAAACCCAAACCCTAATCTTAACACAAACCCTAACCCTAATCCTAACCCTAACCCTAACCCTAACCCAAAAGTTAACCCTAACCCTAACCCTAACCCAAACCTTAACCCTAAACCTAACCCTAACACTAACCAAAACCCAAACCCTAACCCTAACCCTAATTCTAACCCTAATGCTAACCCTAAAACTAACTCTAACACTAACCCTAGTCCTAACACTAACCCTAACCCAAACCCTAACACTAACCCTAACCCTAACCCTAAATCAAACCCTAAACCTAAACCTAACCCTAACCCGAACCCAAACTCTAACCCTAACCCTAACCCTAACTGAAACACTAATCCTAAACCTAACCCTAACCCTAATGCTAACCCTAAACCTAATTCCAATTCAAACCCTAACCCTAACCCTAAACCTAACCCAAAACATAACCCAAACCGAAACCCTTACACTAAACCTAACCCTAACCCTAAACCCTAACCCTAACACTTATCCTAACCATAACCCAAACCTAAAACCAAACCCTAACCCTAATCCAAACCCTAACCCTAACCCTAATCCTAGTCCTAATCCTAACCCTAACCCTAAACCTAACCTTAACACTTACCCAAACCCAAACTCTAAACCTAACTCTAATCGGAACCCTAACCCTAACCCTAATCCTAACCCTAACCCTAACCATAACCCTAATCCAACACCTCACCCTAACCCTAACTCTAACCCAAACCCTAACCTAACCCTAACTCTAAACCAAACCCAAACCCTATCCCTAACCCTAACTCTAACCCAAACCCCAATGTAAGCCTAAACCTAACCCTAACTCAAACCCTAATTCTAACACTAACCCAAACCCTAACCCTAACCATAACCCTAATCCAACACCTTACCCTAACCCTAACTCTAACCCAAACCCTAACCTAACCCTAACTCTAAACCAAACCCAAACCGTAACCCTAACACTGACTCTAACCCAAACCCTAATATAACCCTAAACCTAACCCTAACTCAAACCCTAACTCTAACACTAACCCAAACCCTAACCCTAAACCTAACCCAAACCATAACCCAAATAGTAACCCTAATCCTACCCCTAACCCTAACCTTCATCCTTATCCTAACCCTCACCCTAACCCTAACCTTAACACTAACCCTAATTGTAAACCTAACCCTAACCCTAACCCTAACCCAAACCCAAACCCTAATCTTAACACAAACCCTAACCCTAATCCTAACCCTAACCGTAACCCTAACCCTAACCCTAACCCAAACCCTAACCCTAACACTAATCCTAACCCAAACCCTAACCCTAACCCTAACTCTAACTCAAACCCTAAACATAACCCTAACCCTAACCCAAACTCTAACCCTAACCCTAACCCTAACACTAACCCAAACCCTAACCCTAACCCTAACCCTAACCGAAACCCTAACCCTAACCCTAACCCTAACCCTAACCCTAACCCTAATCTTAACACTAACCCTAATTCTAAACCTAACCCTAACCTTAACCCTAACCCTAACCCTAATCCTAACCCTAACCATAACCGTAACCCTAACCCTAACCCTAACCCAAACCCTAACCCTAACCCTAATCCTAACCCAAACCCTAACCCTAACCCTAACCAAACCCTAACCCTAGCCCTAACCCTAACCCAAACCCTAACCCTAACCCTAACCCTAACCCTAACACAAACCCTAACCCTAACCCTAATCCTAACCCTAATGCTAACCCTAAACCTAACCCTAACACTAACCCTAGTCCTAACCCTAACCCTAACCCAAACCCTAACACTAACCCTAACCCTAAACCTAACCCTAAATCAAACCCTAAACCTAACCCTAACCCTAACCCAAACCCAAACCCTAATCTTAACACAAACCCTAACCCTAATCCTAACCCAAACCCTAACCCTAACCCTAACCCTAACCCAAACCCTAACCCTAACCCTAACCCTACCCCTAACCCTAACCCTAACCCTAACTCAAACCCTAACCCTAACCCTAACTCGAACCCGAACGCAAACCCTAACCCTAACCCTAAACCTAACCCAAACCCTAAACCTAATCCTAACTCTAAACCTAACCCTAACCCTAACCCAAACCCTAACCCTAACCCTAACCCTAACCAAAACACTAATCCTAAACCTAACCCTAACCCTAATGCTAACCCTAAACCTAATTCAAACTCAAACCCTAACCCTAATCCTAACCCGAACCGAAACCCTAACCCTAACCCTAAACCTAACCCAAAACATAACCCACACCGAAACCCTAACCTTATCCCTAACCCTAACCCAAACCCACACCGTAAACCTAACCCTAACCCAAACCGTAACACTAACCCTGATCCTACCCTTAAACCCTAACCCTAACCCTAACCATAACCCAAAACTAAAGAATAACCCTAACCCTAATCCTAAACCAAACCCTAACCATAACCCTAATCCAACCCATAACCCTAACCCTAACTCTAACCCAAACCATAACCTAACCCTAACCCTAACCCAAACCCTAACCCTAACCCTAATCCTAACCCAAACCCTAACCCTAACCCTAACCAAACCCTAACCCTAGCCCTAACCCTAACCCAAACCCTAACCCTAACCCTAACCCTAACCCTAACACAAACCCTAACCCTAACCCTAATGCTAACCCTAAACCTAACCCTAACACTAACCCTAGTCCTAACCCTAACCCTAACCCAAACCCTAACACTAACCCTAACCCTAAACCTAACTCTAAATCAAACCCTAAACCTAACCCTAACCCTAACCCAAACCCAAACCCTAATCTTAACACAAACCCTAACCCTACTCCTAACGCTAACCCTAACCCTAACACAAACCCTAACCCTAAACGTAACCTTAACCCAAACCCTAACCCTAACCTTAACCCAAACCCAAACCCTAATCTTAACACAAACCCTAACCCTAATCCTAACCCTAACCCTAACCCTAACCCAAAAGTTAACCCTAACCCTAACCCTAACCCAAACCTTAACCCTAAACCTAACCCTAACACTAACCAAAACCCAAACCCTAACCCTAACCCTAATTCTAACCCTAATGCTTACCCTAAAACTAACTCTAACACTAACCCTAGTCCTAACACTAACCCTAACCCAAACCCTAACACTAACCCTACCCCTAACCCTAAATCAAACCCTAAACCTAAACCTAACCCTAACCCGAACCCAAACTCTAACCCTAACCCTAACCCTAACTGAAACACTAATCCTAAACCTAACCCTAACCCTAAGCCTAACCCTAAACCTAAATCCAATTCAAACCCTAACCCTAACCCTAAACCTAACCCAAAACATAACCCAAACCGAAACCCTTACACTAAACCTAACCCTAACCCTAAACCCTAACCCTAACACTTATCCTAACCATAACCCAAACCTAAAACCAAACCCTAACCCTAATCCAAACCCTAACCCTAACCCTAATCCTAGTCCTAATCCTAACCCTAACCCTAAACCTAACCTTAACACTTACCCAAACCCAAACTCTAAACCTAACTCTAATCGGAACCCTAACCCTAACCCTAACCCTAACCCTAACCCTAACCAAACCCTAATCCTAACCCTAACCCTAACATTAACCCTAACTGAAAACCTAAACCTAACCCTACTCCAAACCCTAACCCTAACCCTTACCCTTACCCAAACCGAAACCCTAAAACTAACCCTAATCCAAACACTAACCCTAATCCTAACCGTAACCCTAACCCTAACCCAACCCCTAACCTTCACCATAACTCTAACCCAAATCCGACTCTAACCCTAACCCTAACCCAAATCCTAACCCGAAACCTAACCCTAACCCTAACCCAAACCCTAACCCTAACCCAAACCCTAACCCAAACCCAAACCCTAACCCTAACCCTAACACCAAACCTAACCATAACCCTAACCCTAACCCTAATGCTCAACCTAACCCTAAACCTAACCCTAGCCCTAAACCTAACCAAACCTAAACCCTAACCCAAACCCTAATCCTAACACTAACCCTAACACTAACCCTAACCAAAAACCTAAACCCTAACCCTACTCCTAACGCTAACCCTAACCCTAACAAAAACCCTAACCCTAAACGTAACATTAACCCAAACCCTAACCCTAACCTTAACCCAAACCCAAACCCTAATCTTAACACAAACCCTAACCCTAATATTAACCCTAACCCTAACCCTAACCCTAACCCAAAAGCTAACACTAACCCTAACCCTAACCCAAACCTTAACCCTAAACCTAACCATAACCCTAACGAAAACCCAAACCCTAACCCTAACCCTAATTCTAACCCTAATGCTAACCCTAAAACTAACCCTAACACTAACCCTAGTCCTAACCCTAACCCTAACAAAACCCTAACACTAACCCTAACCCTAACCCTAAATCAAACCCTAAACCTAAACCTAACCCTAACCCGAACCCAAACTCTAACCCTAACCCTAACCCTAACTGAAACACTAACCCTAAACCTAACCCTAACCCTAATGCTAACCCTAAACCTAATTCCAATTCAAACCCTAACCCTAACCCTAAACCTAACCCAAACCCGAACCCCAACCACAACCCTAACCCAAACCCTAACCCTAACCCTAACCCTAACCGTAACCTAAACCCTAACCCTAACCTTAACCCTAAACCAAACCCTAATCCTAACCCTAACCCTAACATTAACCCTAACTGAAAACCTAAACCTAACCCTTCTCAAAACCCTAACCCTAACCCTTACCCTTACCCAAACCGAAACCCTAAAACTAACCCTAATCCAAACACTAACCCTAATCCTAACCGTAACCCTAACCCTAACCCAACCCCTAACCTTCACCATAACTCTAACCCAAATCCGACTCTAACCGTAACCCTAACCCAAATCCTAACCCGAAACCTAACCCTAACCCTAACCCAAACCCAAACCCTAACCCTAACCCTAACACCAAACCTAACCATAACCCTAACCCTAACCCTAATGCTAAAACCTAATCCTAACCCTAACCCTAGCCCTAAACCTAACCAAACCTAAACCCTAACCCAAACCCTAATCCTAACACTAACCCTAACACTAACCCTAACCAAAAACCTAAACCCTAACCCTACTCCTAACGCTAACCCTAACCCTAACACAAACCCTAACCCTAAACGTAACCTTAACCCAAACCCTAAACCTAACCTTAACCCAAACCCAAACCCTAATCTTAACACAAACCCTAACCCTAATCCTAACCCTAACCCTAACCCTAACCCAAAAGTTAACCCTAACCCTAACCCTAACCCAAACCTTAACCCTAAACCTAACCCTAACACTAACCAAAACCCAAACCCTAACCCTAACCCTAATTCTAACCCTAATGCTAACCCTAAAACTAACTCTAACACTAACCCTAGTCCTAACACTAACCCTAACCCAAACCCTAACACTAACCCTAACCCTAACCCTAAATCAAACCCTAAACCTAAACCTAACCCTTACCCGAACCCAAACTCTAACCCTAACCCTAACCCTAACTGAAACACTAATCCTAAACCTAACCCTAACCCTAATGCTAACCCTAAACCTAATTCCAATTCAAACCCTAACCCTAACCCTAAACCTAACCCAAAACATAACCCAAACCGAAACCCTTACACTAAACCTAACCCTAACCCTAAACCCTAACCCTAACACTTATCCTAACCATAACCCAAACCTAAAACCAAACCCTAACCCTAATCCAAACCCTAACCCTAACCCTAATCCTAGTCCTAATCCTAACCCTAACCCTAAACCTAACCTTAACACTTACCCAAACCCAAACTCTAAACCTAACTCTAATCGGAACCCTAACCCTAACCCTAATCCTAACCCTAACCCTAACCATAACCCTAATCCAACACCTCACCCTAACCCTAACTCTAACCCAAACCCTAACCTAACCCTAACTCTAAACCAAACCCAAACCCTATCCCTAACCCTAACTCTAACCCAAACCCCAATGTAAGCCTAAACCTAACCCTAACTCAAACCCACATACTAACACAACCCCAACACCTAACCCTACCCATCACCCTACTCCACCACCTTACCCTCACCCTAACTCTAACCCAAACCCTAACCTAACCCTAACTCTAAACCAAACCCAAACCGTAACCCTAACACTGACTCTAACCCAAACCCTAATATAACCCTAAACCTAACCCTAACTCAAACCCTAACTCTAACACTAACCCAAACCCTAACCCTAAACCTAACCCAAACCATAACCCAAATAGTAACCCTAATCCTAACCCTAACCCTAACCTTCATCCTTATCCTAACCCTCACCCTAACCCTAACCTTAACACTAACCCTAATTGTAAACCTAACCCTAACCCTAACCCTAACCCAAACCCAAACCCTAATCTTAACACAAACCCTAACCCTAATCCTAACCCTAACCGTAACCCTAACCCTAACCCTAACCCAAACCCTAACCCTAACACTAATCCTAACCCAAACCCTAACCCTAACCCTAACTCTAACTCAAACCCTAAACATAAGCCTAACCCTAACCCAATCTCTAACCCTAACCCTAGCCCTAACACTAACCCAAACCCTAACCCTAACCCTAACCCTAACCGAAACCCTAACCCTAACCCTAACCCTAACCCTAACCCTAACCCTAATCTTAACACTAACCCTAATTCTAAACCTAACCCTAACCTTAACCCTAACCCTAACCCTAATCCTAACCCTAACCATAACCGTAACCCTAACCCTAACCCTAACCCAAACCCTAACCCTAACCCTAATCCTAACCCAAACCCTAACCCTAACCCTAACCAAACCCTAACCCTAGCCCTAACCCTAACCCAAACCCTAACCCTAACCCTAACCCTAACCCTAACACAAACCCTAACCCTAACCCTAATCCTAACCCTAATGCTAACCCTAAACCTAACCCTAACACTAACCCTAGTCCTAACCCTAACCCTAACCCAAACCCTAACACTAACCCTAACCCTAAACCTAACCCTAAATCAAACCCTAAACCTAACCCTAACCCTAACCCAAACCCAAACCCTAATCTTAACACAAACCCTAACCCTAATCCTAACCCAAACCCTAACCCTAACCCTAACCCTAACCCAAACCCTAACCCTAACCCTAACC
>JAJHUQ010000040.1:4992500-4995000 GCA_035773235.1 Eospalax fontanierii | reverse complement strand
GTCCTAACACTAACCCTAACCCAAACCCTAACACTAACCCTAACCCTAACCCTAAATCAAACCCTAAACCTAAACCTAACCCTAACCCGAACCCAAACTCTAACCCTAACCCTAACCCTAACTGAAACACTAATCCTAAAACTAACCCTAACCCTAATGCTAACCCTAAACCTAATTCCAATTCAAACCCTAACCCTAACCCTAAACCTAACACAAAACATAACCCAAACCGAAACCCTTACCCTAAACCTAACCCTAACCCTAAACCCTAACCCTAACACTTATCCTAACCATAACCCAAACCTAAAACCAAACCCTAACCCTAATCCAAACCCTAACCCTAACCCTAATCCTAGTCCTAATCCTAACCCTAACCCTAAACCTAACCTTAACACTTACCCAAACCCAAACTCTAAACCTAACTCTAATCGGAACCCTAACCCTAACGCTAATCCTAACCCTAACCCTAACCATAACCCTAATCCAACACCTCACCCTAACCCTAACTCTAACACAAACCCTAACCTACCCCTAACTCTAAACCAAACCCAAACCCTATCCCTAACCCTAACTCTAACCCAAACCACAATGTAAGCCTAAACCTAATCCTAACTCAAACCCTAACTCTAACACTAACCCAAACCCTAACCCTAACCATAACCCTAATCCAACACCTTACCCTAACCCTAACTCTAACCCAAACCCTAACCTAACCCTAACTCTAAACCAAACCCAAACCGTAACCCTAACACTGACTCTAACCCAAACCCTAATATAACCCTAAACCTAACCCTAACTCAAACCCTAACTCTAACACTAACCCAAACCCTAACCCTAACCCTAACCCAAACCATAACCCAAATAGTAACCCTAATCCTAACCCTAACCCTAACCTTCATCCTTATCCTAACCCTCACCCTAACCCTAACCTTAACACTAACCCTAATTGTAAACCTAACCCTAACCCTAACCCTAACCCAAACCCAAACCCTAATCTTAACACAAATCCTAACCCTAATCCTAACCCTAACCGTAACCCTAACCCTAACCCTAACCCAAACCCTAACCCTAACACTAATCCTAACCCAAACCCTAACCCTAACCCTAACTCTAACTCAAACCCTAAACATAACCCTAACCCTAACCCAAACTCTAACCCTAACCCTAACCCTTACCCTAACCCAAACCCTAACCCTAACCCTAACCCTAACCGAAACCCTAACCCTAACCCTAACCCTAACCCTAACCCTAACCCTAATCTTAACACTAACCCTAATTCTAAACCTAACCCTAACCTTAACCCTAACCCTAACCCTAATCCTAACCCTAACCGTAACCGTAACCCTAACCCTAACCCTAACCCAAACCCTAACCCTAACCCTAATCCTAACCCAAACCCTAACCCTAACCCTAACCCTAACCCTAACCAAATCCTAACCCTAGCCCTAACCCTAACCCAAACCCTAACCCTAACCCTAACCCTAACCCTAACACAAACCCTAACCCTAACCCTAATCCTAACCCTAATGCTAACCCTAAACCTAACCCTAACACTAACCCTAGTCCTAACCCTAACCCTAACCCAAACCCTAACACTAACCCTAACCCTAAACCTAACCCTAAATCAAACCGTAAACCTAACCCTAACCCTAACCCAAACCCAAACCCTAATCTTAACACAAACCCTAACCCTAATCCTAACCCAAACCCAAACCCTAACCCTAACCCAAACCTATCCCCTAACCCTAACCCTACCCCTAACCCTAACCCTAACCCTAACTCAAACCCTAACCCTAATCCTAACTCGAACCCGAACGCAAACCCTAACCCTAACCCTAAACCTAACCCAAACCCTAAACCTAACCCTAACACTACTCCTAAACCAAACCCTAAATCTAACCCTAACCCTAAACCTAATCCTAACTCTAAACCTAACCCTAACCCTAACCCAAACCCTAACCCTAACCCTAACCCTAACCAAAACACTAATCCTAAACCTAACCCTAACCCTAATGCTAACCCTAAACCTAATTCAAACTCAAACCCTAACCCTAATCCTAACCCGAACCGAAACCCTAACCCTAACCCTAAACCTAACCCAAAACATAACCCACACCGAAACCCTAACCTTATCCCTAACCCTAACCCAAACCCACACCGTAAGCCTAACCCTAACCCAAACCGTAACACTAACCCTAATCCTACCCTTAAACCCTAACCCTAACCCTAACCATAACCCAAAACTAAAGAATAACCCTAACCCTAATCCTAAACCAAACCCTAACCATAACCCTAATCCAACCCATAACCCTAACCCTAACTCTAACCCAAACCATAACCTAACCCTAACCCTAACCCAAACCCAAACCCTAACCCTAACCCTAACTCTAATCCAAATCCTAACCTAACCCTAACCCTAACCCTAACTCAAAACCTAACTCTAACACTAACCCAAACCCTAACCCTAACCCAAACCTAAACCATCACCCAAACACTAACC
>JAJHUQ010000040.1:4980000-4985000 GCA_035773235.1 Eospalax fontanierii | reverse complement strand
AAACCCTAACCCTAACCCTAACCCAAACCCAAATCCACACCGTAACGCTAACCCTAACCCAAACCCTAACACTAACCCTAATCCTAACCCTAATGCTAACCCTAAACCTAACCCTAACACTAACCCTAGTCCTAACCCTACCACTAACCCAAACCCTAACACTAAACCTAAACTTAACCCTTACCCAAACCCATACTCTAAACCTAACTCTAATCGGAACCCTAACCCTAACCCTAATCCTAAACCTAACCCTAACCCTAACCCTAAACCTAACCTTAACCCTTACCCAAACCCAAACTCTAAACCTAACTCTAATCGGAACCCTAACCGTAACCCTAATCCTAACCCTAACCCTAACCATAACCCTAATCCAACACCTCACCCTAACCCTAACTCTAACCCAAACCCTAACCTAACCCTAACTCTAAACCAAACCCAAACCCTAACCCTAACCCTAACTCTAACCCAAACCCTAACCTAACTCTAAACCTAACTCTAACTCAAAACCTAACTCTAACACTAACCCAAATCCTAACCCTAACCCTAACCCAAACCATAACCCAAATAATAACCCTAATCCTAACCCTAACCCTAACCCTCATCCTTATCCTAACCCTAACCCTAACCCTAACCTTAACACTAACCCTAATTCTAAACCTAACCCTAACCTTAACCCTAACCCTAACCCAAAATCAAACCCTAATCTTAACACAAACCCTAACCCTAATCCTAACCCTAACCGTAACCCTAACCCTAACCCTAACCCAAACCCTAACACTAATCCTAACCCTAACCCTAACACTAACCCTAACCCTAACACAAACCCTAACCCTAACCCTAATCCTAACCCTAATGCTAAACCTAAACCTAACCCTAACACTAACCCTAGTCCTAACCCTAACCCTAACCCAAACCCTAACACTAACCCTAACCCTAAACCAAACCCTAACCCTAACACAAACCCTAACCCAAACCCTAACCCTAACCCTAACCCAAACCCTAACCCTAACCCTAACCCTAACCCTAACCCTAACCCTAACCCTAATCCTAACCCTAATCCTAACCCTAACCCTAACCCTAACCCAAACCCTAACCCTAGCCCTAACCCTAACCCAAACCCTAACCCTAAACCTAACCCTAACACTAACCCTAGTCCTATCCCTAACCCTAACCAAAACCCTAACACTAACCCTAACCCTAACCCTAACCCTAAACCTAAATCAAACCCTAAACCTAACCCTAACCCTAACGCAAACCCAAACCCTAATCTTAACACAAACCCTAACCCTAATCCTAACCCTAACCGTAACCCTAACCCTAACCCTAACCCAAACCCTAACCCTAACCCTAATCCTAACCCAAACCCTAACCCTAACCCTAACCCTAAACCAAACCCTAACCTAACCCTAACTCTAAACCAAACCCAAACCCTAACCCTAACCCTAACTCTAACCCAAACCCTAACCTAACTCTAAACCTAACCCTAACTCAAAACCTAACTCTAACACTAACCCAAATCCTAACCCTAACCCTAACCCAAACCATAACCCAAATAATAACCCTAATCCTAACCCTAACCCTAACCCTCATCCTTATCCTAACCCTAACCCTAACCTTAACACTAACCCTAATTCTAAACCTAACCCTAACCTTAACCCTAACCCTAACCCAAAACCAAACCCTAATCTTAACACAAACCCTAACCCTAATCCTAACCCTAACCGTAACCCTAACCCTAACCCTAACTCAAACCCTAACACTAATCCTAACCCTAACCCTAACACTAACCCTAACCCTAACACAAACCCTAACCCTAACCCTAATCCTAACCCTAATGCTAAACCTAAACCTAACCCTAACACTAACCCTAGTCCTAACCCTAACCCTAAACCTAACCCTAACACTAACCCCAATCCCAACCCTAACCCTAACCCAAACCCTAACACTAACCCTAACCCTAACCCAAACCCTAACACTAACACAAACCCTAACCCAAACCCTAACCCTAACCCTAACCCAAACCCTAACCCTAACCCTAACCCTAACCCTAACACAAACCCTAACCCTAACCCTAATCCTAACCCTAAACCTAACCCTAACCCTAACCCTAACTCAAACCCTAACCCTAGCCCTAACCCTAACCCAAACCCTAACCCTAAACCTAACCCTAACCCTAACCCTAACCGTAACACAAACCCTAACCCTAACCCTAACCCTAAACCTAACCCTAACCCTAATGCTAACCCTAAACCTAATTCAAACTCAAACCCTAACCCTAATCCTAACCCTAACCCTAACCCTAACCCTAACCCTAAACCTAACCCAAAACATAACTCAAACCGAAACCCTAACCCTAACCCTAACCCTAACCCTAATTCTAACCGTAACCCTAAACCTAATCCTAGTACTAACCCTAACCCTAACCCTAACCCTAACCCTAACCTTAAACCTTACCCAAACCCAAACTCTAAACCTAACTCTAATCGGAACCCTAAACCTAACCCTAAACCTAACCCTAACCCTAATTCTAACCCTAAACCTAATTCAAACTCAAACCCTAACCCTAATCCTAACCTGAACCGAAACCCTAACCCTAACCCTAAACCTAACCCAAAACATAACCCACACCGAAACCCTAACCCTAACCCTAACCCAAACCCAAACCCACACCGTAACCCTAACCCTAACCCAAACCCTAACACTAACCCTAATCCTAACCCTACTGCTAACCCTAAACCTAACCCTAACACTAACCCTAGTCCTAACCCTAACACTAACCCAAACCCTAACACTAAACCTAAACTTAACCCTTACCCAAACCCATACTCTAAACCTAACTCTAATCGGAACCCTAACCCTAACCCTAATCCTAAACCTAACCCTAACCCTAACCCTAAACCTAACCTTAACCCTTACCCAAACCCAAACTCTAAACCTAACTCTAATCGGAACCCTAACCGTAACCCTAATCCTAACCCTAACCCTAACCATAACCCTAATCCAACACCTCACCCTAACCCTAACTCTAACCCAAACACTAACCTAACCCTAACTCTAAACCAAACCCAAACCCTAACCCTAACCCTAACTCTAACCCAAACCCTAACCTAACTCTAAACCTAACCCTAACTCAAAACCTAACTCTAACACTAACCCAAATCCTAACCCTAACCCTAACCCAAACCCTAACCCAAATAATAACCCTAATCCTAACCCTAACCCTAACCCTCATCCTTATCCTAACCCTAACCCTAACCCTAACCTTAACACTAACCCTAATTCTAAACCTAACCCTAACCTTAACCCTAACCCTAACCCAAAATCAAACCCTAATCTTAACACAAACCCTAACCCTAATCCTAACCCTAACCGTAACCCTAACCCTAACCCTAACCCAAACCCTAACACTAATCCTAACCCTAACCCTAACACTAACCCTAACCCTAACACAAACCCTAACCCTAACCCTAATCCTAACCCTAATGCTAAACCTAAACCTAACCCTAACACTAACCCTAGTCCTAACCCTAACCCTAACCCAAACCCTAACACTAACCCTAACCCTAACCCAAACCCTAACCCTAACACAAACCCTAACCCAAACCCTAACCCTAACCCTAACCCAAACCCTAACCCTAACCCTAACCCTAACCCTAACACAAACCCTAACCCTAACCCTAATCCTAACCCTAACCCTAACCCTAACCCTAACCCTAACCCAAACCCTAACCCTAGCCCTAACCCTAACCCAAACCCTAACCCTAAACCTAACCCTAACACTAACCCTAGTCCTATCCCTAACCCTAACCAAAACCCTAACACTAACCCTAACCCTAACCCTAACCCTAAACCTAAATCAAACCCTAAACCTAACCCTAACCCTAACGCAAACCCAAACCCTAATCTTAACACAAACCCTAACCCTAATCCTAACCCTAACCGTAACCCTAACCCTAACCCTAACCCAAACCCTAACCCTAACCCTAATCCTAACCCAAACCCTAACCCTAACCCTAACCCTAACCCAAACCCTAACCCTAACCCTAAACCTAACCCAAACCCTAACCCTAACCCTAACCCTAACCCTAACCCAAACCCTAACCCTAACCCTAACCCTACCCCTAACCCTAACCCTAACCCTAACTCAAACCCTAACCCTAACCCTAACTCGAATTTGAACGCAAACCCTAACCCTAACCCTAAACCTAACCCAAACCCTAAACCTAACCCTAACACTACTCCTAAACCAAACCCTAAATCTAACCCTAACCCTAAACCTAATCCTAACTCTAAACCTAACCCTAACCCTAACCCATACCCTAACACTAACACTAAGCTTAACCCTAACACTAACACAAAACCTAACCCTAACACTAACCCTAATTCTAACTAAAACCCAAACCCTAACACTAACCCTAACCCAAACCCTAATAATAACCCTAAAACTAAACCTAACCCCTAATCCTAACCCTAACCCTAACCCAAACCCTAACCCTAACCCTAACCCTAACCGAAACACTAATCCTAAACCTTACCCTAACCCTAATGCTAACCCTAAACCTAATTCAAACTCAAACCCTAACCCTAATCCTAAACCGAACCGAAACCCTAACCCTAACCCTAAACCTAACCCAAAACATAACCCACACCGAAACCCTAACTCTAACCCTAATCCTAACCAAAACCCACACCGTAAGCCTAACCCTAACCCAAACCCTAACACTAACCCTAATCCTAACCCAAACCCTAACCCTAACCCTAACCCTAACTCAAACCCTAACCCAAACCCTAACCCTAACCCTAACCCTAACCCTAACCCTAACCCTAACCCTAACCCTAACCCTAACCCTAACCCAAACCCTTACACTAACCCTAACCATAACCCTAAATCAAACCCTAACCCTCACCCTAACCATAAACCTAACCCTAACCCTAACTGTAACACTTATCCTAAACCTAACCCTAACCCTAATGCTAACCCTAAACCTAATTCAAACTCA
>JAJHUQ010000040.1:4970000-4972500 GCA_035773235.1 Eospalax fontanierii | reverse complement strand
ACCCAAACCATAGCCCAAATAATAACCCTAATCCTAACCCTAACCCTAACCCTCATCCTTATCCTAACCCTAACCCTAACCCCAACCTTAACACTAACCCTAATTCTAAACCTAACCCTAACCTTAACCCTAACCCTAACCCAAAACCAAACCCTAATCTTAACACAAACCCTAACCCTAATCTAACCCTAAACCTAACCCTAACTCAAACCCTAACTCTAACACTAACCCAAACCCTAACGCTAACCCTAACCCAAACCATAACCCAAATAGTAACCCTAATCCTAACCCTAAACCTAACCTTCATCCTTATCCTAACTCTCACCCTAACCCTAACCTTAACACTAACCCTAATTGTAAACCTAACCCTAACCCTAACCCTAACCCTAACCCAAACCCAAACCCTAATCTTAACACAAACCGTAACCCTAATCCTAACCCTAACCGTAACCCTAACCCTATCCCTAACCCAAACCCTAACCCTAACACTAACCCTAACCCTAACACAAACCCTAACCCTAACCCTAATCCTAACCCTAATGCTAACCCTAAACCTAACCCTAACACTAACCCTAGTCCTTTCCCTAACCCTAACCCAAACCCTAACACTAACCCTAACCCTAACCCTAACACAAACCCTAACCCAAACCCTAACCCTAACCCTAACCCAAACCCTAACCCTAACCCTAACCCTAACCCTAACACAAACCCTAACCCTAACCCTAATCCTAACCCTAATGCTAACCCTAAACCTAACCCTAACACTAACCCTAGTCCTCACCCTAACACTAACCCAAACCCTAACACTAACCCTAACCCTAACCCTAACCCTAAATCAAACCCTAAACCTAACCCTAACCCTAACCCAAACCCAAACCCTAATCTTAACACAAACCCTAACCCTAATCCTAACCCTAACCGTAACCCTAACCCTAACTCTAACTCAAACCCTAACCCTAACCCTAATCCTAACCCAAACCCTAACCCTAACCCTAACCCTAACCCAAACCCTAACCCTAACCCTAACCCTAACCCTAACCCTAACCCAAACCCTAACCCTAACCCTACACCCACCCCTACCCCTAACCCTAACCCTAACTCAAACCCTAACCCTAACCCTAACCCGAACCCGAACCCAAACCCTAACCCTAACCCTAAACCTAACCCAAACCCTAAACCTAACCCTAACACTACTCCTAAACCAAACCCTAAATCTAACCCTAAACCTAAACCTAATCCTAACTCTAAACCTAACCCTAACCCTAACCCAAACCCTAACACTAACACTCAGCTTAACCCTAACACTAACACAAAACCTAACCCTAACACTAACCCTAATTCTAACTAAAACCCAAACCCTAACAATAACCCTAACTCAAACCCTAATAATAACCCTAAACCTAAACCTAACCCCTAATCCTAACCATAACCCTAACCCAAACCCTAACCCTAACCCTAACCCTAACCGAAACACTAATCCTAAACCTTACCCTAACCCTAATGCTAACCCTAAACCTAATTCAAACTCAAACCCTAACCCTAATCCTAACCCGAACCGAAACCCTAACCCTAACCCTAAACCTAACCCAAAACATAACCCACACCGAAACCCTAACCCTAAACCTAACCCTAACCAAAACCAACACCGTAAGCCCAACCCTAACCCTAACCCTAACCCTAACCCTAACCCAAACGCTAACCCTAACCCTAACCCAAAACCTAAACCTAACCCTAAACCTAACCCTAACCCTAACCGAAAAACTAAACCTAAACCTAACCCTAAGCCAAACCCTAACCCTAAACCTTATCCTAACCCATACCCAAACCCTAACCCTAACCCTAACCCTAATCCAAACCCTAACCGTAATACTAATCCTAACCGTAACCCTAACCCTAACCCAACCCCTAACCCTCACCCTAACTCTAACCCAAACCCGAACCCTAACCCTAAACCTAACCCAAATCCTAACCCTAACCCTAACCCTAACACTAAACCTAACCCAAAACCTAACCCTAACAGTAACCCTAACCCAAACCCTAACCCTAACCCTAACCCTAACCCAAACCCTAACTCTAACCCTAACTGAAACACTTACCCTAAACCTAACCCTAACCCTAATGCTAACCCTAAACCTAATTCAAACTCAAACCCTAACCCTAATCCTAACCCTAACCCTAACTCTAACCCTAACGCTAACCCTAACCGTAAACCTAACCCAAAACATAACCCAAACCGAAACCCTAACCCTAACCCTAACCCTAACCCTAATCCTAACCCTAACCCTAACCCTAACCATAACCCTAATCCAACACCTCACCCTAACCCTAACTCTAACCCAAACCCTAACCTAACCCTAACTCTAAACTAAACCCAAACCCTAACCCTAACGCTAACTCTAACCCAAACCCTAACCTAACCCTAACCCTAACCCTAACCCTAACCCAAACCCTAACCCTAACCCAAATCCTAACCCAAACCCTAACCCTAACCCTAACTCTA
>JAJHUQ010000040.1:4960000-4962500 GCA_035773235.1 Eospalax fontanierii | reverse complement strand
AACTGAAACACTAATCCTAAACCTAACCGTAACCCTAATGCTAACCCTAAACCTAATTCCAATTCAAACCCTAACCCTAACCCTAAACCTCACCCAAAACATAACCCAAACCGAAACCCTTACCCTAAACCTAACCCTAACTCTAAATCCTAACCCTAACACTTATCCTAACCATAACCCAAACCTAAAACCAAACCCTAACCCTAATCCAAACCCTAACCCTAACCCTAATCCTAGTCCTAATCCTAACCCTAACCCTAACCCTAACCCTAAAACTAACCTTAACACTTACCCAAACCCAAACTCTACACCTAACTCTAATTGGAACCCTAACACTAACCCTAATCCTAACCCTAACCCTAACCATAACCCTAATCCAACACCTCACCCTAACCCTAACTCTAACCCAAACCCTAACCTAACCCTAACTCTAAACCAAACCCTAACCCTAACCCTAACCCTAAAACTAACCTTAACACTTACCCAAACCCAAACTCTACACCTAACTCTAATTGGAACCCTAACCCTAACCCTAATCCTAACCCTAACCCTAACCATAACCCTAATCCAACACCTCACCCTAACCCTAACTCTAACCCAAACCCTAACCTAACCCTAACTCTAAATCAAACCCAAACCCTATCCCTAACCCTAACTCTAACCCAAACCCCAATGTAAGCCTAAACCTAACCCTAACTCAAACCCTAACTCTAACACTAACCCAAACCCTAACCCTAACCATAACCCTAATCCAACACCTTACCCTAACCCTAACTCTAACCCAAACCCTAACCTAACCCTAACTCTAAACCAAACCCAAACCGTAACCCTAACACTGACTCTAACCCAAACCCTAATCTAACCCTAAACCTAACCCTAACTCAAACCCTAACTCTAACACTAACCCAAACCCTAACCCTAACCCTAACCCAAACCATAACCCAAATAGTAACCCTAATCCTAACCCTATCCCTAACCTTCATCCTTATCCTAACCCTCACACTAACCCTAACCTTAACACTAACCTTAATTGTAAACCTAACCCTAACCCTAACCCTAACCCTAACCCAAACCCAAACCCTAATCTTAACACAAAACCTAACCCTAATCCTAACCCTAACCGTAACCCTAACCCTAACCCTACCCCAAACCCTAACCCTAACACTAATCCTAACCCAAACCCTAACCCTAACCCTAACTCTAACTCAAACCCTAAACATAACCCTAACCCTAACCCAAACTCTAACCCTAACCCTAACCCTAACCCTAACCCAAACCCTAACCCTAACCCTAACCCTAAATGAAACCCTAACCCTAACCCTAACCCTAACCTTAACCCTAACCCTAAGCTTAACACTAACCCTAACCCTAACCCTAACCCAAACCCTAACCCTAACCCTAACCCTAACCCAAACCCCAACCCTAACCCTAACCCTAACCCTAACCCAAACCCTAACCCTAACCCTAACCCTACCCCTAACCCTAACCCTACCCCTAACTCAACCCCTAACGCTCACCTTAACTCGAACCCGAACACAAACCCTAACCCTAACCCTAAACCTAACCCAAATCCTAAACCTAACCCTAACACTACTCCTAAACCAAACCCTAAATCTAACCCTAACCCTAAACCTAATCCTAACTCTAATCCTAACCCTAACCCTAACCCTAACCCAAACCCTAACCCTAACCCTAACCCTAACCGAAACACTAATCCTAAACCTAACCCTAACCCTAATGCTAACCCTAAACCTAATTCAAACTCAAACCCTAACCCTAATCCTAACCCGAACCAAAACCCTAACCCTAACCCTAAACCTAACCCAAAACATAACCCACACCGAAACCCTAACCTTATCCCTTACCCTAACCCAAACCCACACCGTAAGCCTAACCCTAACCCAAACAGTAACACTAACCCTAATCCTACCCTTAAACCCTAACCCTAACCCTAACCATAACCCAAAACTAAAGAATAACCCTAACCCTAATCCTAAACCAAACCCTAACCATAACCCTAATCCAACCCATAACCCTAACCCTAACTCTAACCCAAACCATAACCTAACCCTAACCCTAACCCAAACCCTAACCCTAACCCTAACCCTAACCCTAACCCAAACCCTAACCCTAACCCTAACCCTACCCCTAACCCTAACCTTAACCCTAACTCAAACCCTAATGCTAAACCTAACTCGAACCCGAACGCAAACCCTAACCCTAACCCTAAACCTAACCCAAACCCTAAACCTAACCCTAACACTACTCCTAAACCAAACCCTAAATCTAACCCTAACCCTAAACCTAATCCTAACTCTAAACCTAACCCTAACCCTAACCCAAACCCTAACCCTAACCCTAACCCTAACCGAAACACTAATCCTAAACCTAACCCTAACCCTAATGCTAACCCTAAACCTAATTCAAACTCAAACCCTAACCCTAATCCTACCCTTAAACCCTAACCCTAACCCTAACCATAACCCAAAACTAAAGAATA
>JAJHUQ010000040.1:4937500-4950000 GCA_035773235.1 Eospalax fontanierii | reverse complement strand
CCCTAACCCTAACCCTAAGCCTAGGCCTAACCCTACCCCTAACCCTAACCCTAAACCTAAACTTAACCCTTACCCAAACCCAAACTCTAAACCTAACTCTAATCGGAACCCTAACCCTAACCCTAATCCTAACCCTAACCCTAACCCTAACCCTAAACCTAACCTTAACCCTTACCCAAACACAAATTCTAAACCTAAATCTAATCGGAACCCTAACCGTAACCCTAATCCTAAACCTAACCCTAACCATAACCCTAATCCAACACCTCACCCTAACCCTAACTCTAACCCAAACCCTAACCTAACCCTAACTCTAAACCAAACCCAAACCCTAACCCTAACCCTAACTCTAACCCAAACCCTAACCTAACTCTAAACCTAACCCTAACTCAAAACCTAACTCTAACACTAACCCAAATCCTAACCCTAACCCTAACCCAAACCATAGCCCAAATAATAACCCTAATCCTAAACCTAACCCTAACCCTCATCCTTATCCTAACCCTAACCCTAACCCTAACCTTAACACTAACCCTAATTCTAAACCTAACCCTAACCTTAACCCTAACCCTAACCCAAAACCAAACCCTAATCTTAACACAAACCCTAACCCTAATCCTAACCCTAACCGTAACCCTAACCCTAACCCTAACCCAAACCCTAACCCTAACCCTAACCCTAACCCTAACACTAACCCTAACCCTAACACAAACCCTAACCCTAACCCTAATCCTAACCCTAATGCTAACCCTAAACCTAACCCTAACACTAACCCTAGTCCTAACCCTAACCCTAACCCAAACCCTAACACTAACCCTAACCCTATCCCTAACCCTAACCCTAACACAAACCCTAGCCCAAACCCTAACCCTAACACTGACCCAAACCCTAACCCTTACCCTAACCCTAACCCTGACACAAACCCTAACCCTAAACCTAATCCTTACCCTAATACTAACCCTAAACCTAACCCTAACACTAACCCTAGTCCTAACCGTAACCCTAACCCAAACCCTAACACTAACCCTAACCCTAACCCTAACACTAACCCAAACCCTAACACTAACCCTAAACCTAAATCAAACCCTAAACCTAACCCTAACCCTAACCCAAACCCAAACCCTAATCTTAACACAAACCCTAACCCTAATCCTAACCCTAACCGTAACCCTAACCCTAACTCTAACTCAAACCCTAACCCTAACCCTAATCCTAACCCAAACACTAACCCTAACCCTATCCCTAACCCAAACCCTAACCCTAACCCTAACCCTAACCCTAACCCTAACCCAAACGCTAACCCTAACCCTAACCCAAAACCTAAACCTAACCCTAAACCTAACCCTAACCCTAACCGAAAAACTAAACCTAAACCTAACCCTAAGCCAAACCCTAACCCTAAACCTTATCCTAACCCATACCCAAACCCTAACCCTAACCCTAACCCTAACCCTAATCCAAACCCTAACCGTAATACTAATCCTAACCGTAAATCTAACCCTAACCCAACCCCTAACCCTCACCCTAACTCTAACCCAAACCCGAACCCTAACCCTAAACCTAACCCAAATCCTAACCCTAACCCTAACCCTAACACTAAACCTAACCCAAAACCTAACCCTAACCGTAACCCTAACCCAAACCCTAACCCTAACCCTAACCCTAACCCTAACCCAAACCCTAACCCTAACCCTAACTGAAACACTTACCCTAAACCTAACCCTAACCCTAATGCTAACCCTAAACCTAATTCAAACTCAAACCCTAACCGTAATCCTAACCCTAACCCTAACTCTAACCCTAACGCTAACCCTAACTTAAACCTAAGCCAAAACATAACCCAAAACGAAACCCTAACCCTAACCCTAACCCTAACCCTAATCCTAACCCTAACCCTAACCCTAATCTTAGTCCTAACCCTAACCCTAACCCTAACCCTAACCCTAACCTTAACCCTTACCCAAACCCAAACTCTAAACCTAACTCTAAACGGAACCCTAACCCTAACCCTAATCCTAACCCTAACCCTAACCATAACCCTAATCCAACACCTCACCCTAACCCTAACTCTAACCCAAACCCTAACCTAACCCTAACTCTAAACTAAACCCAAACCCTAACCCTAACCCTAACTCTAACCCAAACCCTAACCTAACCCTAACCCTAACCCTAACCCTAACCCAAACCCTAACCCTAACCCTAATCCTAACCCAAACCCTAACCCTAACCCTAACTCTAACACTAACCCAAACCCTAACCCTAACACTAACCCAAACCATAACCCAAATAATAACCGTAATCCTAACCCTAACCCTAACCCTCATCCTTATCCTAACTCTAACCCTAACCCTAACCCTAACCCTAATTCTAACCCTAACCCTAACCCTAACCCTAACCCACAACCTAACCCCAACCCTAACCCTAACCATAATCTTAACACTAACCATAACATTAACACTAACCAAGATTCAAACCAAACCCTAACCCAAACCCTAACCCTAATCCTAACCCTAACCCTAACCCAAACCCTAACCCTAACCCTAATCCTAACCCTAATGCTAACCCTAAACCTAAATCAAACTCAAATCCTAACCCAAAACCAAACCCTAACCCTAACCCTAAACTTAACCCAAACCCTAAGCCTAACCCTAACCATAACCCTAACCCTAACTAAAACCCTAACTCTAACCCAACCCGAACGCAAACCCTAACCCTAACCCGAAATTTAACCAAAAACCTAAACCTAACCGTAAATCTAAACCAAACCCTAACCCTAACACTAACCCTAAGCCTAACCCTAACCCAAATGCTAACCCTAACCCTAACCCTAACCCTAATCCTAGTCCTAACCCTAACCCTAACCCTAAACCTAACTCTTACCTTAACCCTTCCCCAAACCCTAACTCTAAACGTAACTCTAATCGTAACCCTAACCCTAATCCTAATCCTAACCCTAACCCTAACCATAACCCTAATCCAACACCTCATCCTAACCCTAACTCTAACCCAAACCCTAACCTAACCCTAACTCTAAACCAAACCGAAACCCTAACCCTAACCCTAAGTCTAACCCAAACCCTAACCTAACCCTAAACCTAACGCTAACTCAAACCCTAACTCTAACACTAACCCAAACCCTAACCCTAACCCTAACCCTAACCCAAACCATAACCCAAATAATAACCCTAATCCTAACCCTAACCCTAACCCTCATCCTTATCCTAACCCTAACACCAACCCTAACCCTAAACCTAACCCTAATTCTAACCCTAACCCTAACCCTAACTGAAAACCTAACCCTAACCCTAACCCTAACCATAATCTTAACACTAACCCTAACCCTAACACTAACCCAGATTCAAACCTAACCCTAACCCAAACCCTAACCCTAACCCAAACCCTAACCCAAAACCTAACCCTAACCCTAACCCTAACCATAATCTTAACACTAACCATAACATTAACACTAACCAAGATTCAAACCAAACCCTAACCCAAACCCTAACCCTAATCCTAACCCTAACCCTAACCCAAACCCTAACCCTAACCCTAATCCTAACCCTAATGCTAACCCTAAACCTAAATCAAACTCAAATCCTAACCCAAAACCAAACCCTAACCCTAACCCTAAACTTAACCCAAACCCTAAGCCTAACCCTAACCATAACCCTAACCCTAACTAAAACCCTAACTCTAACCCAACCCGAACGCAAACCCTAACCCTAACCCGAAATTTAACCAAAAACCTAAACCTAACCGTAAATCTAAACCAAACCTTAACCCTAACACTAACCCTAAGCCTAACCCTAACCCAAATGCTAACCCTAACCCTAACCCTAACCCTAATCCTAGTCCTAACCCTAACCCTAACCCTAAACCTAACTCTTACCTTAACCCTTCCCCAAACCCTAACTCTAAACGTAACTCTAATCGTAACCCTAACCCTAATCCTAATCCTAACCCTAACCCTAACCATAACCCTAATCCAACACCTCATCCTAACCCTAACTCTAACCCAAACCCTAACCTAACCCTAACTCTAAACCAAACCGAAACCCTAACCCTAACCCTAAGTCTAACCCAAACCCTAACCTAACCCTAAACCTAACGCTAACTCAAACCCTAACTCTAACACTAACCCAAACCCTAACCCTAACCCTAACCCTAACCCAAACCATAACCCAAATAATAACCCTAATCCTAACCCTAACCCTAACCCTCATCCTTATCCTAACCCTAACACTAACCCTAACCCTAAACCTAACCCTAATTCTAACCCTAACCCTAACCCTAACTGAAAACCTAACCCTAACCCTAACCCTAACCATAATCTTAACACTAACCCTAACCCTAACACTAACCCAGATTCAAACCTAACCCTAACCCAAACCCTAACCCTAACCCAAACCCTAACCCAAAACCTAACCCTAACCCTAACCCTAACCCTAACCCAAACCCTAAACCTAACCCTAATCCTAACCCAAATGCTAACCCTAAACCTAACCCTAACACTAACCCCAGTCCTAACCCTAACCCTAACCCTAACCTAACCCTAATCCTAATGCTAACCCTAAACCTAATTCAAACTCAAACCCTAACCCTATTCCTAACCCGAACACAAACCCTAACCCTAACCCTAAACCTAACCCAAAACATAACCCAAACCGAAACCCTAACCCTAAATCTAATCCTAACCTTAAACCCTAACCCTAACACTAACCCTAACCATAACCCAAACCTAAAAACAAACCCTAACCCTAATCCTAACCCTAACCCTAACCCTTATCCTAGTCCTAACCCTAACCCTAACCCTAACCTTAACCCTAACCCTAACCTGAACCCTTACCCAAACCCAAACTCTAAACCTAACTCTAATCGGAACCCTAACCCTAACCCTAATCCTAACGCTAACCCTAACCATAACCCTAATCCAACACCTTACCCTAACCATAAGTCTAACCCAAACCCTAACCAAACCCTAACTCTAAACCAAACCCAAACCCTAACCCTAACCCTAATTCTAACCCAAACCCTAACCTAACCCTAAACCTAACCCTAACTCAAACCCTTACTCTAACACTAACCTAAAACCTAACCCTAACCCTAACCCAAACCATAACCCAAATAATAACTCTAATCCTAACCCTAACCCTAACCGTCATCCTTATCCTAACCCTAACCCTAACTCTAACCCTAACCCTAAGCCTAATTCTAACCCTAACCCTAACCCTAACCCTAACCCAAACCATAACTCAAATAATAACCCTAATCCTAACCCTAACCCTAACCCTCATCCTTATCCTAACCCTAACCCTAACCCTCACCCTACCTTTAATTTTAAACCTATCCCTAAACCTAACTCAAAACCTAACCATTCCCCTAACCCTAACCCTAATCTTAACACTAACCCTAACCCTAACACTCACCCAGATTCAAACCTAACCCTAACCCAAACCCTAATCCTAACCCTAACCCAATCCCTAACCCTAACCCTAATCCTAACCCTAATGCTAACCCTAAACCTAACTCAAACTCAAACCCTAACCCTAAGACTAACCCAAACCCAAACCCTGACCCTACACCTAACCCTAACCAAAACTAAAACCCGAACCCTAACCCAACCACAACCCAAACCCTAACCCTAACCCCAAACTTAACCGAAAACCTAAACCTAACTGTAATCCTAAACCAAAACCTAACCCTAACCCTAACCCAAACGCTAACCCTAACCCTAACCCAAAACCTAAACCTAACCCTAAACCTAACCCTAACCCTAACCCAAAAACTAACCCTAAACCTAACCCTAACCCAAACCCTAACCCTAAACCTTAACCTAACCCATACCCAAACCCTAACCCTAAACCTAAATCTAACCCAAACCCTAACCCTATCCCTAACCCTAACCCAAACCCAAACCCTAACCCTAATCCTAACCCTAATGCTAACCCTAAACCTAACTCAAACTCAAACCCTAATCCTAACCCTAACCCTAACCCTAACTCTAACCCTAACTAAAACCCTAACCCTAACCCTAAACCTAACACTAACCCGAACCCAAACCCTAACCCTAACCCTAAACCTAACCCAATACCTAAACCTAACCCTAACACTACTCCTAAACCAAACCCTAAATCTATCCCTAACCCTAAACATAATCCTAACTCTAACCCTAACCCTAACCCTAACCCTAACCCAAACCCTAACATTAACACTAACCCTAACCCAAACCCTTATAATAACCCTAAACCTAAACCTAACCCCTAATCCTAACCCTAACCCTAACCCAAACGCTAACCCTAACCCTAACCGAAACACTAATCCTAAACCTAACCCTAACCCTAATGCTAACCCTAAACCTAATTCAAACTCAAACCCTAACCCTAATCCTAACCCGAACCGAAACCCTAACCCTAACCCTAAACCTAACCCAAAACATAACCCACACCGAAACCCTAACCCTATCCCTAACCCTAACCCAAACCCACACCGTAAGCCTAACCCTAACCCAAACCGTAACACTAACCCTAATCCTACCCTTAAACCCTAACCCTAACCCTAACCATAACCTAAACCCTAACCCTAACCTTAACCCTAAACCACACCCTAATCCTAACCCTAACCCTAACATTAACCCAAACCCAAACCCTAAAACTAACCCTAATCCAAACACTAACCCTAACCCTAATCCTAACCGTAACCCTAACCCTAACCCAACCCCTAACCTTCACCATAACTCTAACCCAAATCCGACTCTAACCCTAACCCTAACCCAAATCCTAACCCGAACCCTAACCCTAACCCTAACCCAAACCCTAACCCTAACCCAAACCCTAACCCAAACCCAAACCCTAACCCTAACCCTAACACCAACCCTAACCATAACCCTAACCCTAACCCTAATGCTAAACGTAACCATAACCCTAACCCTAACCCTAAACCTAACCAAACCTAAACCCTAACCCAAACCCTAATCCTAACACTAACCCTAACACTAACGCTAACCAAAAACCTAAACCCTAACGCTAACCCTAACCCTAACACAAACCCTAACCTAAACGTAACCTTAACCCAAACCCTAACCCTAACATTAACCCAAACCCAAACCCTAATCTTAACACAAACCCTAACCCTAATCCTAACCCTAACCCTAACCCTAACCCAAACGCTAACACTAACCCTAACCCTAACCCAAACCTTAACCCTAAACCTAACCCTAACCCTAACCAAAACCCAAACCCTAACCTTAACCCTAATCCTAACCCTAATGCTAACCCTAAACCTAACCCTAACACTAACCCTAGTCCTAACCCTAACCCTAACCCAAACCCTAACACTAACCCTAACCCTAACCCTAACCCTAAATCAAACCCTAAACCTAAACCTAACCCTAACCCGAAACCAAACCATAACCCTAACCCTAACCCGAAACCAAACCCTAACCCTAACCCTAACCCTAACTGAAACACTAATCCTAAACCTAACCCTAAACCTAATGCTAACCCTAAACCTAATTCCAATTCAAACCCTAACCCTAACCCTAACCCTAAACCTAACCCAAAATATAACCCAAACCGAAAAAGTTACCCTAAACCTAACCCTAACCCTAAACCCTAACCCTAACACTTACCCTAAAAATAACCCAAACCTAAAACCAAACCCTAACCCTAATCCAAACCCTAACCCTAACAATAATCCTAGTCCTAAACCTAAACCTAACCCTAAACCTAACCTTAACCCTTACCCAAACCCAAACTCTAAACCTAACTCTAATCAGAACCCTAACCCTAACCCTAATCCTAAACCTAACCCTAACCATAACACTAATCCTAGTCCTAACACTAACCCTAACCCTAACCCTAACCTAACCCTAACTCTAAACCAAACCCAAACCCTAACCCTAAACCTAACTCTAACCCAAACCCCAATGTAAGCCTAAACCTAACCCTAACTCAAACCCTAACTCTAACACTAACCCAAACCCTAACCCTAACCATAAACCTAATCCAACACCTCACCCTAACCCTAACTCTAACCCAAACCCTAACCTAACCCTAACTCTAAACCAAACCCAAACCGTAACCCTAACACTGACTCTAAGCCAAACCCTAATCTAACCCTAAACCTAACCCTAACTCAAACCCTAACTCTAACACTAACCCAAACCCTAACCCTAACCCTAACCCAAACCATAACCCAAATAGTAACCCTAATCCTAACCCTAACCCTAACCTTCATCCTTATCCTAACCCTAACCCTAACCTTAACACTAACCCTAATTGTAAACCTAACCCTAACCCTAACCCTAACCCTAACCCAAACCCAAACCCTAATCTTAACACAAACCATAACCCTAATCCTAACCCTAAACATAACCCTAACCCTAACCCTAACCCAAACCCTAACCCTAACACTAACCCTAATTCTAAACCTAACCCTAACCCTAACCCTAACCCTAACCCTAACCCAAACCCTAACCTTAACCCTAACCCTAACCCTAACCCTAACGGAAACACTAATCCTAAACCTTACCCTAATCCTAATGCTAACCCTAAACCTAATTCAAACTGAAACCCTAACCCTAATCCTAAACCGAACCGAAACACTAACCCTAACCCTAAACCTAGCACAAAACATAACCCACACCGAAACCCTAATCCTAACCCTAACCCTAACCAAAACCCACACCGAAGCCTAACCCTAACCCAAACCCTAACACTAACCCTAATCCTAACCCAAACCCTAACCCTAACCCTAACCCTAACTCAAACCCTAACCATAACCCTAACCCTAACCCTAACCCTAACCCTAACCCTAAACCTAACCCAAAACAGAACCCAAACCGAAACCCTAACCCTAAACCTAACACTAACCCTAATTCTAACCCTAACCCTAAACCTAATCCTAGTACTAACCCTAACTCTAACCCTAACACTAACCCTAACCTTAACCTTACCCAAACCCAAACTCTAAACCTAACTCTAATCGGAACCCTAACCCTAACCCTATCCCTAACCCTAACCGAAACACTAATCCTAAACCTAACCCTAACCCTAATTCTAACCCTAAACCTAATTCAAACAAAAACCCTAACCCTAATCCTAACCTGAAACGAAACCCTAACCCTAACCCTAACCCTAACCCAAAACATAACCCACACCGAAACCCTAACCCTAACCCTAACCCAAACCCAAACCCACACCGTAACCCTAACCCTAACCCAAACCCTAACACTAACCCTAATCCTACACTTAAACCCTAACCCTAACCCTAACCATAACCCAAACCTAAAGCCTAACCCTAACCATAAACCTAATCCAAGCCCTAACCCTAACCCTACCTCTAACATAAACCCTAACCTAACCCTAACCCTAACCCTAATCCTAGTCCTAACCCTACCCCTAACCCTAACCCTAAACCTAAACTTAACCCTTACCCAAACCCAAACTCTAAACCTAACTCTAATCGGAACCCTAACCCTAAACCTAATCCTAACCCTAACCCTAACCCTAACCCTAAACCTAACCTTAACCCTTACCCAAACCCAAACTCTAAACCTAACTCTAATCGGAACCCTAACCGTAACCCTAATCCTAACCCTAACCCTAACCATAACCCTAATCCAACACCTCACCCTAACCCTAACTCTAACCCAAACCCTAACCTAACCCTTACTCTAAACCAAACCCAAACCGTAACCCTAACCCTAACTCTAACCCAAACCCTAACCTAACCCTAAACCTAACCCTAACTCAAAACCTAACTCTAACACTAACCCAAATCCTAACCCTAACCCTAACCCAAACCATAACCCAAATAATAACCCTAATCCTAACCCTAACCCTAACCCTCATCCTTTTCCTAACCCTAACCCTAACCCTAACCTTAACATTAACCCTAATTCTAACCCTAACCCTAACCTTAACCATGACCCGAACCCAAAACCAAACCCTAATCTTAACACAAACCCTAACACTAACCCTAACCCTAACCCTAACCCTAACCCTAACCCTAACCCTAACCCTAACCCAAACCCGAACCCTAACCCTAACCCTAACCGTAACATTAATCCTAAACCTTACCCTAACATTAATGCTAACTCTAAACCTAATTCAAACTCAAACCCTAACCCTAACCCTAACCCTAACCCAACCCCTAACCCTAACCCTAACTCTAACCCAAACCGTAACCTCACCCTAACCCTAAACCTAACCCTAACCCAAACCGTAACCCTAACCCTAACAAAAACCCTAACCCTAACCCTAACCCCAACCTTAACACTAACCCTAATTCTAAACCTAACCCTAACCTTAAGCATAACCCTAACCCAAAACCAAACCCTAATCTTAACACAAACCCTAACCCCGATCCTAACCCTAACCGTAACCCTAACCCTAACCCTAACCCAAACCCTAAACCTAACCCTAACCCTAACCCGAACCCTAACACAAACCCTAACCCTAACCCTAAACCTAACCCTAATCCTAACCCTAAACCTAACCCTAACACTAACCCTAGTCCTAACCCTAACCCTAACCCAAACCCTAACACTAACCCTAACCCTAACCCTAACCCTAACACAAACCCTAACCCAAACCCTAAGCCTAAACCTAACCCAAACCCCAACCCTAACCCTAACCCTAACCCTAACACAAACCCTAACCCTAACCCTAATCCTAACGCTAATGCTAACCCTAAACCTAACCCTAACACTAACCCTAGTCATAACCCTAACACTAACCCAAACCATAACACTAACCCTAACCCTAACCCTAACCCTAAATCAAACCCTAAACCTAACCCTAACCCTAACCCAACCCCAAACCCTAATCTTAACACAAACCCTAACGCTAATCCTAACCCTAACCGTAACCCTAACCCTAATTCTAACCCAAACCCTAACCCTAACCCTAATCCTAACCCAAAACCCTAACCCTAACCCTAACCCTAACCCAAACCCTAACCCTAACCCTAACCCTAACCCTAAATCAAACCCTAAACCTAAACCTAACCCTAACCCGAAACCAAACCATAACCCTAACCCTAACCCGAAACCAAACCCTAACCCTAACCCTAACCCTAACTGAAACACTAATCCTAAACCTAACCCTAAACCTAATGCTAACCCTAAACCTAATTCCAATTCAAACCCTAACCCTAACCCTAACCCTAAACCTAACCCAAAATATAACCCAAACCGAAAAAGTTACCCTAAACCTAACCCTAACCCTAAACCCTAACCCTAACACTTACCCTAAAAATAACCCAAACCTAAAACCAAACCCTAACCCTAATCCAAACCCTAACCCTAACAATAATCCTAGTCCTAAACCTAAACCTAACCCTAAACCTAACCTTAACCCTTACCCAAACCCAAACTCTAAACCTAACTCTAATCAGAACCCTAACCCTAACCCTAATCCTAAACCTAACCCTAACCATAACACTAATCCTAGTCCTAACCCTAACCCTAACCCTAACCCTAACCTAACCCTAACTCTAAACCAAACCCAAACCCTAACCCTAAACCTAACTCTAACCCAAACCCCAATGTAAGCCTAAACCTAACCCTAACTCAAACCCTAACTCTAACACTAACCCAAACCCTAACCCTAACCATAAACCTAATCCAACACCTCACCCTAACCCTAACTCTAACCCAAACCCTAACCTAACCCTAACTCTAAACCAAACCCAAACCGTAACCCTAACACTGACTCTAAGCCAAACCCTAATCTAACCCTAAACCTAACCCTAACTCAAACCCTAACTCTAACACTAACCCAAACCCTAACCCTAACCCTAACCCAAACCATAACCCAAATAGTAACCCTAATCCTAACCCTAACCCTAACCTTCATCCTTATCCTAACCCTAACCCTAACCTTAACACTAACCCTAATTGTAAACCTAACCCTAACCCTAACCCTAACCCTAACCCAAACCCAAACCCTAATCTTAACACAAACCATAACCCTAATCCTAACCCTAAACATAACCCTAACCCTAACCCTAACCCAAACCCTAACCCTAACACTAACCCTAATTCTAAACCTAACCCTAACCCTAACCCTAACCCTAACCCTAACCCAAACCCTAACCTTAACCCTAACCCTAACCCTAACCCTAACGGAAACACTAATCCTAAACCTTACCCTAATCCTAATGCTAACCCTAAACCTAATTCAAACTGAAACCCTAACCCTAATCCTAAACCGAACCGAAACACTAACCCTAACCCTAAACCTAGCACAAAACATAACCCACACCGAAACCCTAATCCTAACCCTAACCCTAACCAAAACCCACACCGAAGCCTAACCCTAACCCAAACCCTAACACTAACCCTAATCCTAACCCAAACCCTAACCCTAACCCTAACCCTAACTCAAACCCTAACCATAACCCTAACCCTAACCCTAACCCTAACCCTAACCCTAAACCTAACCCAAAACATAACCCAAACCGAAACCCTAACCCTAAACCTAACACTAACCCTAATT
>JAJHUQ010000040.1:4922500-4930000 GCA_035773235.1 Eospalax fontanierii | reverse complement strand
CCCTAACTCAAACCCTAAACCTAACCCTAATCCTAACCCTAATGCTAACCCTAAACCTAATCCTAACACTAACCCCAGTCCTAACCCTAACACTAACCCAAACCCTAAGCCTAACCCTAATCCTAACCCAAACCCTAACCCTAACCCTAACCCTAACCCTAAACCTAACCCTAACCCTAACCCTAACCTTAACACTAACCCTAATTCTAAACCTAACCCTAACCTTAACCCTAACCCTAATCCTAACCCTAACCCTAACCCTAACCCTAACCCTAACCCTAACCCTTCATCCTTATCCTAACCCTAACCCTAACCTTAACACTAACCCTAATTGTAAACGTAACCCTAACCCTAACCCTAACCCTAATCCTAACCCTAACCCTAACCCAAACCCAAACCCTAAACTTAACACAAACCCTAACCCTAATCCTAACCTTAACCATAACCCTAACCCTAACCCTAACCCAAACCCTAACCCTAACCCTAATCCTAACCCAAACCCTAACCCTAACCCTAACCCTAACTCAAACCCTAACCATAACCCTAACCCTAACCCAAACCCTAACCCTAACCCTAACCATAACCCTAACCCAAAACCTAACCGTAACCCTAACCCTAACCCTAACCCTAACCGAAACCCTAACCCTAACCCTAACCCTAACCCTAACCCTAAACTTAACACTAACCCTAATTCTAAACCTAACCCTAACCTTAACCCTAACCCTAACCCTAATCCTAACCCTAACCGTAAACCTAACCCTAACCCTAACCCAAACCCTAACCCTAAACCTAATCCTAACCCAAACCCTAACCCTAACCCTAACCCTAACCCTAACCCAAACCCTAACCCTAAGCCTAACCCTAACCCAAACCCTAACCCTAACCCTAACCCTAACCCTAACACAAACCCTAACCCTAACCCTAATCCTAACCCTAATGCTAACCCTAAACCTAACCCTAACACTAACCCTAGTCCTAACCCTAACCCTAACCCAAACCCTAACACTAACCCTAACCCTAACCCTAACCCTAAATCAAAACCTAAACCTAACCCTAACCCTAACCCAAAACCAAACCCTAATCTTAACACAAACCCTAACCCTAATCCTAACTTTAACCTTAACCCTAACCCTAAACCTAACCCAAACCCTAACCCTAACCCTAATCCTAACCCAAATCCTAACCATAACCCTAACCCTAACCCTAACCCAAACCCTAACCCTAACCCTAACCCTAACCCAAACCCTAACCCTAACCCTAACCCTAACCCAAACCCTAACCCTAACCCTAACCCTACCCCTAACCCTAACCCTAACCCTAACTCAAACCCTAACCCTAACCCTAACCCCAACCCGAAATCAAACCCTAACCCTAAACCTAAACCTAACCCAAACCCTAAACCTAACCCTAACACTACTCCTAAACCAAAACCTAAATCTAACCCTAACCCTAAACCTAATCCTAACTCTAAACCTAACCCTAACCCTAACCCAAACCCTAACACTAACACTAAGCTTAACCCTAACACTAACACAAAACCTAACCATAACACTAACCCTAATTCTAACTAAAACCCAAACCCTAACACTAACCCTAACCCAAACCCTAATAATAACCCTAAACCTAAACCTAACCCCTAATCCTAATCCTAACCCTAACCCAAACCCTAACCCTAACCCTAACCCTAACCCTAACCGAAACACTAATCCTAAACCTTACCCTAACCCTAATGCTAACCCTAAACCTAATTCAAACTCAAACCCTAAACCTAATCCTAAACCGAACCGAAACCCTAACCCTAACCCTAAACCTAACACAAAACATAACCCACACCGAAACCCTAACCCTAACCCTAACCCTAATCAAAACCCACACCGTAAGCCTAACCCTAACCCAAACCTTAACACTAAACCTAATCCTAACCCAAACCCTAACCCTAACCCTAACTCAAACCCTAACCATAACCCTAACCCTAACCCAAAACCTAACCCTAACCCTAATCCTAACCCAAACCCTAACCCTAACCCTAATCCTAACCCTAATGCTAACCCTAAACCTAACCCTAACATAACCCTAGTCTTAACCCTAACCCTAACCCAAACCCTAACACTAAACCTAACCCTAACCATAACCCTAAATCAAACCCTCACCCTCACCCTAACCCTAACCCTAACCCTAACCCTAACCCTAACTGAAACACTTATCCTAAACCTAACCCTAACCCTAATGCTAACAATAAACCTAATTCAAACTCAAACCCTAACCCTAATCCTAACCCTAACCCTAACCCTAACCCTAACCCTAACCCTAACCCTAAACCTAACCCAAAACATAACCCAAACCGAAACCCTAACCCTAACCCTAATCCTAACCCTAACCCTAACCCTAACCCTAAACCTAATCCTAGTACTAAACCTAACCCTAAACCTAACCCTAACCCTAACCCTAACCGAAACACTAATCCTAAACCTAACCCTAACCCTAATGCTAACACTAAACCTAATTCAAACTCAAACCCTAACCCTAATCCTAACCTGAACCGAAACCCTAACCCTAACCCTAAACCTAACCCAAAACATAACCCACACCGAAACCCTAACCCTAACCCTAACCCAAACCCAAACCCACACTGTAACCCTAACCCTAACCCAAACCCTAACACTAACCTTATCCTACCCTTAAAACCTAACCCTAACCCTAACCATAACCCAAACATAAAGCCTAACCCTAACCATAACCCTAATCCAACCCCTAACCCTAACCCTAACTCTAACATAAACCCTAACCTAACCCTAACCCTAACCCTAACCCTAAACCTAAACTTAACCCTTACCCAAACCCAAACTCTAAACCTAACTCTAATCGGAACCCTAACCCTAATCCTAACCCTAACCCTAACCCTAACCCTAAACCTAATCTTAACCCTTACCCAAACCGAAACTCTAAACCTAACTCTAATCGGAACCCTAACCGTAACCCTAATCCTAACCCTAACCCTAACCATAACCCTAATCCAACCCCTCACCCTAACCTTAACTCTAACCCAAACCCTAACCTAACCCTAACTCTAAACCAAACCCAAACCCGAACACTAACCCTAACTCTAACCCAAACCCTAACCTAACCCTAAACCTAACCCTAACTCAAAACCTAACTCAAACACTAACCCATATCCTAACCCTAACCCTATCCCTAACCCTCATCCTTATCCTAACCCTAACCCTAACCCTAACCTTAACACTAACCCTAATTCTAAACCTAACCCTAACCTTAACCCTAACCCTAACCTAAAACCAAACCCTAATCTTAACACAAACCCTAACCCTAATCCTAACCCTAACCGTAACCCTAACCCTAACACTAACCCTAAACCCTAACCCTAACCCTAATCCTAACCCTAACCCTAACCCTAACCCAAACCCTAACCCTAACTCTAACCCTAACCCAAACCCTAACCCTAACCCTAACCATAACCCTAACACAAACCCTAACCCTAAACCTAATCCTAACCCTAAGGCTAACCCTAAACCTAACCCTAACACTAACCCTAGTCCTAACCCTAACCCTAACCCAAACCCTAACACTAACCCTAACCCTAACCCTAACCCAAACCCTAACCCTAACCCTAACCCTAACTGAAAGACTAATCCTAAACCTTACCCTAACCCTAATGCTAACCCTAAACCTAATTCAAACTCAAACCCTAACCCTAATCCTAACCCGAACCGAAACTCTAACCCTAACCCTAAATCTAACCCAAAACACAACCCACACCGAAACCCTAACCCTAACCCTAACCAAAACCCACCGTAAGCCTAACCCTAACCCAAACCCTAACACTAACCCTAATCCTACACTTAAATCCTATCCCTAACCCTAACCATAAACGAAACCTAAAGCCTAACCCTAACCCTAATCCTAAAACTAACCCTAACCATAACCCTAATCCAACCCATAACCCTAAACCTAACTCTAACCCAAACCGTAACCTAAACCTAACCCTAACCCAAACCCAAACCCTAACCCTAACCCTAACTCGAACCCAAATCCTAACACTAACCCAAACCCTAACCATAACCCAAACCTAAACCATAACCCAAATACTAACCCTAATCCTAACCCTAACCCTAACCCTCATCCTTATCCTAACCCTAACCCTTACCCTTACCCTTACCCAAACCCAAACTCTAAAACTAACCCTAATCCGAACCCTAACCGTAATCCTAATCCTCACCGTAACGCTAATCCTAACCCAACAACTAACCCTCACCCTACCACTAACCCACACCCGAACCCTAACCCTAACCCTAACCCAAATCCTAACCCTAACACTAACCCTAACCCTAACCCTAACCCAAACCCTAACCCTAATCCAAACCCTAACGCAAAACCAAACCCTAATCCTAAACCTAAACTTAACCCAAAACCTCACCCTAACCCTAAACCTAACCATAACCCTAACCCTAACCATAAACCCAACCGAAACCTAAACCGTAAACTTTACCCTAATCGTAACTCAAACCCTAACCCTAACCCAAATCCAAACCCTAAACTTTACACTAACCCTAGCCCTAACACTAACCCAAATTCAAACCTAAGCCTAAACTTAACCCAAACACTGACCCTAATCCTAAACCTAACCCTAACCCTAACCCTACCCCAAACCCGAACCCTAACCCTAACCCTAACCCAAAACCTAACCCTAACCCTAACCCAAACCCTAACCCTAAACTTAACCCTAAACCAAAACCTAATCCTAACCCTAACCCTAAGATTAACCCTAACCGAAAATCTAAACCCTAACCCTACTCCTAACCCTAAGCCTAAACCTTACCCTTACTCAAACCCAAATCCTAAAACTAACCCTAATCAAAACCCTAACCCTAACTCTAATCCTAACCGTAACCCTAACCCTAACCCAACCCCTAACCCTCACCATAACTCTAACCCAAATCCAACTCTAACCCTAACCCTAACCCAAATCCTAACCCTAACCCTAACCCAAACCCTAACCCAAACCCTAAACAAAACCCAAACCCAAACCCTAACCCTAACGCTAACCCTAACCATAACCCTAACCCTAACACTAATGCTAAACCTAACCATAAACCTAACCCTAAACCTAACCAAACCTAAACCCTAACCCATACCCTAATCCTAACACTAACCCTAACACTAACCCTAACCGAAAACCTAAACCCTAACCCTACTCCTAACCCTAACCCTAACACAAACCCTAACCCTAAACGTAACCTTAACCCAAACCCTAACCCTAACCTTAACCCAAACCCAAACCCTAATCTTAACACAAACCCTAACCCTAATCCTAACCCTAACCCTAACCCTAACCCAAACCGTAACCGTAACCCTAACCCTAACCCTAACCCAAACCCTAACCCTAACCGTAACCCTAACCCTAACCCTAACCCAAGCCCTAACCCTAACCCTAATCCTAACCCTAATGCTAACCCTAAACCTAAGCCTAACACTAACCGTAGTCCTAACCCTAACCCTAACCCAAACCCTAACACTAACCCTAACCCTAACCCTAACCCTAAATCAAACCCTAAACCTAACCCTAACCCTAACCCGAAACCAAACCCTAACCCTAAACCTAACCCTAACTGAAACACTAATCCTAAACCTAACCCTAACCCTAATGTTAACCCTAAACCTAATTCCAACTCAAATCCTAACCCTAACACTAAACGTAACCCAAAACATAACCCAAACCGAAACCCGAACACTAAACCTAACCCTAACCCTAAACCCTAAACCTAACACTTACCCTAACCATAACCCAAACCTAAAACCAAACCTTAACCCTAATCCTATCCCTAACACTAACCCTAATCCTAGTCCTAACCCTAACCCTAACCCTAAACCTAAACCTAACCTTAACCCTTACCCAAACCCAAACTCTAAACCTAACTCTAATCGGAACCCTAACTCTAACCCTAATCCTAACCCTAACCCTAACCATAACCCTAACTGAAACACTTATCCTAAATCTAACCCTAACCCTAATGCTAACCCTAAACCTAATTCAAACTCAAAACCTAACCCTAATCCTAACCCTAGCCCTAACCCTAACCCTAACCCTAACCCTAACCCTAACCCTAAGCCTAACTGAAACACTAATCCTAAACCTAACCCTAACCCTAATGCTAACCCTAAACCTAATACAAACTCAAACCATAACCCTATTCCTCACCCGAACCCAAACACTAACTCTAACCATAAACCTAACCCAAAACATTACCCAAACCGAAACTCAAACCCTAACCCTAACCCTAACCCTAAACCCTAACCCTAACACTAACCCTAACCATAACCCAAACCTAAACCCAAACCCTAACCCTAATCCTAACACTAACCCTAACCCTAATCCTAGTCCTAACCCTAACCCTAACCCTAACCCTAACCCTAACCTTAACCCTTACCCAAACCCAAACTCTAAACCTAACTCTAATCGGAACCCTAACCCTAATCCGAACCCTAACCCTTACGATAACCCTAATCCAACACCTCACTCTAACCCTAACTCTAACCCAAACCCTAACCTAACCCTAACTCTAAACCAAACCCAAACCCTAACCCTAACCCTAACTCTAACCCAAACCCCAATGTAAGCCTAAACCTAACCATAACTCAAACCCTAACTCTAACACTAACCCAAAATCTAACACTAACCCTAACCCAAACCCTAACCCAAATAATAACCCTAATCCTAACCCTAACCCTAAACCTCATCCTTTTCCTAACCCTAACCCTAACCCTAACCCTAACCCTAATTCTAACCCTAACCCTAACCCTACCCATACCCCAAAACCTAACCCTAACCCTAACCCTAACCATAATCTTAACACTAACCATAACCCTAACACTAACCCAGATTCAAACCTAACCCTAACCCAAACCCTAACCCTAACCCTAAGCCTAACCCTAACACAAACCCTAACCGTAACCCTAATCCTAACGCTAATGCTAACCCTAAACCTAACTCAAACTCAAACCCTAACCCTAAGCCTAACCCTAATCCAAACCCTAACCCTAACCCTAACCCTAACCCTAACTAAAACCCTAACACTTACCCAACCCGAACGCAAACCATAACCCTAACACGAAACTTTACCGAAAACCTAAACCTAACCGTATTCCTAAACCAAAACCTAACCCTAACTCTAACCCTAACCCCAACCCTATCACAAACGCTAACCCTAAACCTAAACTTAACCCCTAACCCCTAACCCCAAACCCTAACCCAAACCCTAACCCTAACCGTAACCCTAAATCAAACCCTAACCCTAACCCTAACCCAAACGCTTACCCTAACCCTAACACTAACCCTTAACCAAACCCTAACCCTAACCTTAACCCTAACCCTAATCCTAACCCAAACCCAAACCCTAACACGAAACCTAAGCCTAATCCACACCGAAACCGAAACAATAACCCTAAACGTAAACCTAACCCTAACCGTAACCCAAACCCAAACCC
>JAJHUQ010000040.1:4897500-4920000 GCA_035773235.1 Eospalax fontanierii | reverse complement strand
AAACCCAAACTCTAAACCTAACTCTAATCGGAACCCTAACTCTAACCCTAATCCTAACCCTAACCCTAACCATAACCCTAACTGAAACACTTATCCTAAATCTAACCCTAACCCTAATGCTAACCCTAAACCTAATTCAAACTCAAAACCTAACCCTAATCCTAACCCTAACCCTAACCCTAACCCTAACCCTAACCCTAACCCTAAGCCTAACTGAAACACTAATCCTAAACCTAACCCTAACCCTAATGCTAACCCTAAACCTAATACAAACTCAAACCATAACCCTATTCCTCACCCGAACCCAAACACTAACTCTAACCATAAACCTAACCCAAAACATTACCCAAACCGAAACTCAAACCCTAACCCTAACCCTAACCCTAAACCCTAACCCTAACACTAACCCTAACCATAACCCAAACCTAAACCCAAACCCTAACCCTAATCCTAACACTAACCCTAACCCTAATCCTAGTCCTAACCCTATCCCTAACCCTAACCCTAACCCTAACCTTAACCCTTACCCAAACCCAAACTCTAAACCTAACTCTAATCGGAACCCTAACCCTAATCCGAACCCTAACCCTTACAATAACCCTAATCCAACACCTCACTCTAACCCTAACTCTAACCCAAACCCTAACCTAACCCTAACTCTAAACCAAACCCAAACCCTAACCCTAACCCTAACTCTAACCCAAACCCCAATGTAAGCCTAAACCTAACCATAACTCAAACCCTAACTCTAACACTAACCCAAAATCTAACACTAACCCTAACCCAAACCCTACCCCAAATAATAACCCTAATCCTAACCCTAACCCTAAACCTCATCCTTTTCCTAACCCTAACCCTAACCCTAACCCTAACCCTAACCCTAATTCTAACCCTAACCCTAACCCTAACCATAACCCAAAACCTAACCCTAACCCTAACCCTAACCATAATCTTAACACTAACCATAACCCTAACACTAACCCAGATTCAAACCTAAGCCTAACCCAAACCCTAACCCTAACCCTAAGCCTAACCCTAACACAAACCCTAACCGTAACCCTAATCCTAACGCTAATGCTAACCCTAAACCTAACTCAAACTCAAACCCTAACCCTAAGCCTAACCCTAATCCAGACCCTAACCCTAACCCTAACCCTAACCCTAACTAAAACCCTAACACTAACCCAACCCGAACGCAAACCATAACCCTAACACGAAACTTTACCGAAAACCTAAACCTAACCGTACTCCTAAACCAAAACCTAACCCTAACACTAACCCTAACCCCAACCCTATCACAAACGCTAACCCTAAACCTAAACTTAACCCCTAACCCCTAACCCCAAACCCTAACCCAAACCCTAACCCTAACCGTAACCCTAAATCAAACCCTAACCCTAACCCTAACCCAAACGCTTACCCTAACCCTAACACTAACCCTAAACCAAACCCTAACCCTAACCTTAACCCTAACCCTAATCCTAACCCAAACCCAAACCCTAACGCGAAACCTAAGCCTAATCCACACCGAAACCGAAACAATAACCCTAAACGTAAACCTAACCCTAACCGTAACCCAAACCCAAACCCTAACCCTAAACGTAACCTTAATCCAAACCCTAACCCTAACCCTAACCCAAACCCAAACCCTAATCTTAACACAAACCCTAACCCTAATCCTAACCCTAACCCTAACCCAAACCCTAACCCTAACAATAACCCTAACCCAAACCCTAACCCTAACACTAAAACTAACCCTAACCCTAACCCAAACCCTAAACCTAACCCTAATCCTAACCCTAACCCTAACCCGAAACCCTAACCCTAACACTTACCCTAAACATAACCAAAACCTAAATCCAAACCCTAACCATAATCCTAACCCTAACCCTAACCCTAATCCAAGGCCTAACCCTAACCCTAACCCTAACCCTAACCCTAACCTTAACACTTACAAAACCCAAACTCTAAACCTAACTCTAATCGGAACCCTAACCCTAACCCTAATCCTAACCCTAACCCTAACCATAACCCTAATCCAACACCTCACCCTAACCCTAACTCTAACCCTTACCCTAACCCTAACCCTAACTCTAACACAACCCCAATGTAAGCCTAAACCTAACCCTAACTCAAACCCTAACTCTAACACTAACCCAAACCCTAACACTAACCCTAACCCTAACCCTCACCCAAAACCTAACCCTAACCCTAACCCTAACCATAATCTTATCATTAATCATAACCCTAATACTAACCAAGATTCAAACCTAACCCTAACCCAAACCCTAACCCTAAGCCTAACCCTAACCCTAACCCAAACCCTAACCCTAACCCAACCCCTAACCTTCACAATAACTCTAACCCAAATCCGACTCTAACCCTAACCCTAACCCAAATCCTAACCCGAACCCTAACCCTAACCCTAACCCAAACCCTAACCCTAACCCAAACCCTAACCCAAACCCAAACCCTAACCCTAACCCTAACACCAACCCTAACCATAACCCTAACCCTAACCCTAATGCTAAACTTAACCATAACCCTAACCCTAACCCTAAACCTAACCAAACCTAAACCCTAACCCAAACCCTAATCCTAACACTAACCCAAACCCTAACCCTAACCCTGACCCAAACCATAACCCAAATAGTAACCCTAATCCTAACCCTAACCCTAACCTTCATCCTTATCCTAACCCAAACCCTAACCCTAAACTTAACACTAACCCTAATTGTAAACATAACCCTAACCCTAACCCTAACCCTAACCCTAACCCAAACCCAAACCCAAACCCTAATCTTAACACAAACCCTAACCCTAATCCTAACCCTAACCATAACCCTAACCCTAACCCTAACCCAAACCCTAACACTAACCCTAACTCTAAACCAAACCCAAACCCTAACCCTAACACTAACTCTAACCCAACCCCAATGTAAGCCTAAACCTAACCCTAACTCAAACCCTAACTCTAACACTAACCCAAACCCTAACACTAACCCTAACCCAATCCCTAACCTAAATAATAACCCTAATCCTAACCCTAACCCTAACCCTCATCCTTATCCTAACCCTAACCCTAACCCTAACCCTAACCCTAAACCTAAGTCTAACCCTAACCCTAACCCTAACCCTCACCCAAAACCTAACCCTAACCCTAACCCTAACCATAATCTTAACACTAACCATAACCCTAATACTAACCAAGATTCAAACCTAACCCTAACCCAAACCCTAACCCTAAGCCTAACCCTAACCCTAACCCAAACCCTAACCCTAACCCAACACCTAACCTTCACCATAACTCTAACCCAAATCGGACTCTAACCATAACCCTAACCCAAATCCTAACCCGAACCCTAACCCTAACCCTAACCCAAACCCTAACCCTAACCCAAACCCTAACCCAAACCCAAACCCTAACCCTATCCCTAACACCAACCCTAACCATATCCCTAACCCTAACCCTAATGCTAAACCTAACCATAACCCTAACCCTAACCCTAAACCTAACCAAACCTAAACCCTAACCCAAACCCTAATCCTAACACTAACCCTAACACTAACCCTAAACAAAAACCTAAACCCTAACCCTACTCCTAACGCTAACCCTTAACCTAACACAAACCCTAACCCTAAACGTAACCTTAACCCAAACCCTAACCCTAACCTTAACCCAAACCCAAACCCTAATCTTAACACAAACCCTATCCCTAATCCTAACCCTAACCCTAACCCTAACTCAAACGCTAACCCTAACCCTAACCCTAAACCAAACTTTAACCCTAAACCTAACCCTAACCCTAACCAAAACCCAAACCCTAACCCTAACCCTAATACTAACCCTAATGCTAACCCTAAACCTAACCCTAACACTAACCCTAGTCCTAACCCTAATGCTAACCCAAACCCTAACACTAACCATAAACCTAACCCTAACCCTAAATCAAACCCTAACCCTAAACCCTAACCCTAACACTTACCCTAACCATAACCCAAACCTAAAACCAAACCCTAACCCTAATCCAAACCCTAACCCTAACCCTAATCCTAGTTCTAACCCTAACCCTAACCCTAACCCTAACCCTAAACCTAACCTTAACCCTTACCCAAACCAAACTCTAAACCTAACTCTAATCGGAACCCTAACCCTAACCCTAATCCTAACCCTAACCCTAACCATAACCCTAATCCTAGTCCTAACCCTAACCCTAACCCTAACCCTAACCCTAAACCTAAACCTAACCTTAACCCTTACCGAAACCCAAACTCTAAACCTAACTCTAATCGGAACCCTAACCCTAACCCTAACCCTAACCCTAACCCTAACCCTAACCCTACCCCTAACCCTAAATAAACCCAAACTCTAACCCTAACCCTTACTCTAACCCAAACCCCAATGTAAGTCTAAACCTAACCCTTACTCAAACCCTAACTCTAACACTAACCCAAACCCTAACCCTAACCATAACCCTAATCCAACACCTTACCCTAACCCTAACTCTGACCCAAACCCTAACCTAACCCTAACTCTAAACCAAACCCAAACCATAACCCTAACACTGACTCTAACCCAAACCCTAATCTAACCCTAAACCTAACCCTAACTCAAACCCTAACTCTAACACTAACCCAAACCCTAACCCTAACCCTAACCCAAACCATAACCCAAATAGTAACCCTAATCCTAACCCTAACCCTAACCTTCATCCTTATCCTAACCCTAACCCTAACCCGAACCTTAACACTAACCCTAATTGTAAACCTAACCCTAACCCTAACCCTAACCCTAACCCTAACCATAACCCAAACCCAAACCCTAATCTTAACACAAACCCTAACCCTAATCCTAACCCTAACCCTAACCCTAACCCAAACCCTAACCCTAACCCTAATCCTAACCCAAACCCTAACCCTAACCCTAACCCTAACCCTAACCCTAACCCTAACCCAAACCCTAACCCTAACCCTAACCCTAACCCTAACCCTAACCGAAAACCTAAACCTAACCCTAACCCTAACCGAAACACTAATCCTAAACTTTACCCTAACCCTAATGCTAACCCTAAACCTAATTCAAACTCAAATCCTAACCCTAACCCTAAACCTAACCCAAAACATAACCCACACCGAAACCCTAACCCTAACCCTAACCCTAACCAAAACCCACACCGTAAGCCTAAACCTAACCCAAACCCTAACACTAACCCTAATCCTAACCCAAACCTTAACCCTAACCCTAACACTAACTCAAACCCTAACCATAACCCTAACCCTAACCAAAACCCTAACCCTAACCCTAACCCTAACCCTAACCCTAACCCAAACCCTAACCCTAACCCTAATCCTAACCCTAATGCTAACCCTAAACCTAACCATAACATAACCCTAGTTTTAACCCTAACCCTAACCCAAACCATAACACTCACCCTAACCCTAACCATAACCCTAATCCTAACCCTAACCCTAAACCTAATCCTAGTACTAACCCTAACCCTAACCCTAACCCTAACCTTAAACCTTACCCAAACCCAAACTCTAAACCTAACTCTAATCGGAATCCTAACCCTAACCCTAACCCTAACCCTAACCCTAACCGAAAGACTAATCCTAAACCTAACCCTGACCCTAGTGCTAACCCTCAACCTGACTCAAAGTCAAACCCTAACCCTAATCCTAACCTGAACCGAAACCCTACCCCTAACCCTAAACCTAACCCAAAACATAACCCACACCGAAACCCTAACCCTAACCCTAACCCTAACCAAACCCACACCGTAACCCTAACCCTAACCCAAACAATAACACTAACCCTAATCCTACCCTTAAACCCTAACCCTAACCCTAAAGCCTAACCCTAACCATAACCCAAATCCAACCCCTAACCCTAACTCTAACATAAACCTTAACCTAACCCTAACCCTAACACTAATCCTAGTCCTCACCCTACCCCTAACCCTAACCCTAAACCTAAACTTAACCCTTACCCAAACCCAAACTCTAAACCTAACTCTAATCAGAACCCTAACCCTAACCCTAATCCTAACCCTAACCTTAACCCTAAACGTAAACCTAACCTTAACCCTTACCCAAACCCAAACTCTAAACCTAACTCTAATCGGAACCCTTACCGTAACCCTAATCCTAACCCTAACCCTAACCATAACCCTAATCCAACACCTCACCCTAACCCTTACTCTAACCAAAACCCTAACCTAAACCTAACTCTAAACCAAACCCAAACCCTAACCCTAACCCTAACTCTAACCCAAACCCTAACCAAACCCTAAACCTAACCCTAACTCAAAACCTAACTCTAACCCTAACCCAAACCATAACCCAAATAATAACCCTAATCCTAACCCTAACCCTAACCCTCATCCTTATCCTAACCCTAACCCTAACCCTAACCTTAACACTAACCCTAATTCTAAACCTAACCCTAACCTTAACCCTAACCCTAACCCAAAACCAAACCCTAATCTTAACAAAAACCCTAACCCTAATCCTAACCTTAACCGTAACCCTAACCCTAACCCAAACCCTAACCCTAACCCTAATCCTAAACCAAACCCTAACCCTAACCCTAACCCTAACCCAATCCCTAACCCTAACACTAACCCTAACCCAAACCCTAACCCTAACCCTAATGCTAACCCTAAACCTAAACCTAACACTAACCCTAGTCCTAACCGTAACCCTAACCCAAACCCTAACACTAACCCTAACCCTAACCCTAAATCAAACCCTAAACCTAACCCTAACCCTAACCCAAACCCAAACCCTAATCTTAACACAAACCCTTACACTAATCCTAACCCTTACCGTTACCCTAACCCTAACCCTAACCCAAACCCTAACCCTAACCCTAATCCTTTCCCAAACCCTAACCCTAACCCTAACCCTAACCCTAACCCAAACCCTAACCCTAACCCTAACCCTAACCCAAACCCTAACCGTAACCCTAACCCTAACCCTAACGCTAACCCAAAACCTAACCCTAAACCTAACCCTACCCCTAACCCTAACCCTAACCCTAACTCAAACCCTAACCCTAAACCTAACCCGAACCCGAACCCAAACCCTAACCCTAACCCTAAACCTAACCCAAACCCTAAACCTAACCCTAACACTACTCCTAAACCAAACCCTAAATCTAACCCTAACCCTAAACCTAATCCTAACTCTAAACCTAACCCTAACGCTAACCCAAACCCTAACACTAACACTAAGCTTAACCCTAACACTAACACAAAACCTAACCCTAACACTAACCCTAATTCTAACTAAAACCCAAACCCTAACACTAACCCTAACCCAAACCCTAATAATAACCCTAAACCTAAACCTAACCCCTAATCCTAACCCTAACCCAAACCCTAACCCTAACCCTAACCCTAACCGAAACACTAATCCTAACCTTACCCTAACCCTAATGCTAAACCTAAACCTAATTCAAACTCAAACCCTAACCCTAATCCTAACCCGAACCGAAACCCTAACCCTAACCCTAACCCTAACCCTAAACCTAACCCAAAACATAACCCACACCGAAACCCTAAGCCTAACCCTAACCCTAACCAAAACCCACACCGTAAGCCTAACCCTAACCCAAACCCTAACACTAACCCTAATCCTACACTTAAACCCTAACCCTAACCCTAACCATAAACCAAACCTAAAGCCTAACCCTAACCCTAATCCTAAAACTAACCCTAACCATAACGCTAATCCAACCCAAAACCCTAAACCTAACTCTAACCCAAACCCTAACCTAAACCTAACCCTAACCCAAACCCAAACCCTAACCATAACCCTAACTCTAACCCAAAACCTAACACTAACCCAAACCCTAACCCTAACCCAAACCTAAACCATAACCCAAATACTAACCCTAATCATAACCCTAACCCTAACCCTAAGCCTAACCCTAACCCTAACCCTAAGCCTAACTGAAACACTAATCCTAAACCTAACCCTAACCCTAATGCTAACCCTGAACCTAATTCAAACTCAAACCATAACCCTATTCCTAACCCGAACCCAAACCCTAACTCTAACCATAAACCTAACCCAAAACATAACCCAAACCGAAACCCAAACCCTAACCCTAACCCTAACCCTAACACTAACCCTAACCATAACTCAAACCTAAACCCAAACCCTAACCCTAATCCTAACACTAACCCTAACCCTAATCCTAGTCCTAACCCTAACCCTAACCCTAACCCTAACCCTAACCTTAATCCTTACCCAAACCCAAACTCTAAACCTAACTCTAATCGGAACCCTAACCCTAACCCTAATCCTAACCCTAATCCTAACGATAACCCTAATCCAACACCTCACTCTAACCCTAACTCTAACCCAAACCCTAAACCTAACACTAACCCTAACCCAAACCCTAACCCTAACACTAAAACTAACCCTAACCCTAACCCAAGCCCTAAACCGAACCCTAATCCTAACCCTAATGCTAACCCTAAACCTAACCCTAAAACTAGCCCTAGGCCTAACCCTAACCCTACCCAAACCCTAACATTAACCCTAACCCTAACCCTAACCGTAAATCAAACCCTAACCCTAACCCTAACCCGAACCCAAATCCTAACCCTAACCCTAACCCTAACTGAAACACTTATCCTAAACCTAACCCTAACCCTAATGCTAACCCTAAACCTAATTCAAACTCAAACCCTAACCCTAATCCTAACTCGAACCCAAACCCTAACCCTAACCCTAAACCTAACCCAAAACATAACCAAAACCGAAACCCTAACCATAACCCTAACCCTAACCCGAAACCCTAACCCTAACACTTACCCTAAACATAACCAAAACCTAAATCCAAACCCTAAACATTATTCTAACCCTAACCCTAACCCTAATCCAAGTCCTAACCCTAACCCTAACCCTAACCCTAACCCTAACCTTAACACTTACAAAACCCAAACTCTAAACCTAACTCTAATCGGAACCCTAACCCTAACCCTAATCCTAACCCTAACCCTAACCATAACACTAATCCAACACCTCACCCTAACACTAACTCTAACCCACACCCAAACCCAACCCTAACTCTAAACCAAACCCAAACCTAACCCTAACCCTAACTCTAACCCAAACCCTAACCTAACCCTATACCTAACCCTAACTCAAACCCTAACTCTAACACTAACCCAAACCCTAACCCTAACCCTAACCCAAACCATAACCCAAATAATAACACTAATCCTAACCCTAACCCTAACCCTCATCCTTAACCTAACCCTAACCCTAACCCTAACCTTAACCGTACCCCTAATTCTAACCCTCACCCTAACCCTAACCCTAACCCTAACCCTAACCCTAAACCAAACCCAAACCCCGATCTTACCACAATCCCTAACCCTAATCCTAACCCTAACCCTAACCAGACCCTAACCCTAACCCTAAACCTAACAATAACCCAAACCCTAACCCTAACCCTAACCCTAACCCTAACCCAAACCCTAACCCTAACGCTAATCCTAACCCTAATGCTAACCCTAAACCTAACCCTAACACTAACCCTACTCCTAACAGTAACCCTAACCCAAACCCTAACACTAACCCTAACCCTAACCTTAACCCGAACCCGAACCCAAACTCTAACCCTAACCCTAACTGAAACACTTATCCTAAACCTAACCCTAACCCTAATGCTAACCCTAAACCTCATTCAAACTCAAACCCTAACCCTAACCCTAACCCAAACCCTAACAAAAACCCTAACCCTAACCCTAACCCTAAATCAAAACCTAAACCTAAGCCTCACCCTACCCCGAACCCAAAACCTAACCCCAACCCTAACCCTAACTGAAACACTAATCCTACACCTACCCCTAACCCTAATGCTAACCCTAAACCTAATTCCAACTCAAACCCTAACCGTAACCCTAACCCTCACCCAACCCCTAACCCTCACCATAACTCTAACCCAAATCCGACTCGAACCCTAACCCTAACCCAAATCCTAACCCGAACCCTAACCCTAACCCTAACCCAAACCCTAACCCTAACCCAAACCCTAACCCTACCCCTAAACCCTATCCCTAACCTTGACCAAGCCATAACCAAAACCTAAAACCAAAACCTAACCCTAATCCTAACCCTAACCCTAGGCCTAATCCTAGTCCTAACCCTAACCCTAACCCTAACCCTAAACCTAACCTTAACCCTTACCCAAACCCAAACTCTAAACCTAACTCTAATCGGAACCCTAACGCTAACCCTAATCCTAACCCTAACGCTAACCATAACCCTAATCCTAGTCCTAAACCTAACCCTAACCCTAACCCTAACCCTAACCCTAACCCTAATCCTAACCCAAAACCTAACCCTAACCCTAACCCTAACCCTAACCCAAACCCTAACCCTAACCCTAACCATAACTCAAAACCTAACCCTAACCCTAACCCTAACCCAAACCCTAACTGAAACACTTATCCTAAATCTAACCCTAACCTTAATACTAACCCTAAACCTAATTCAAACTCAAACCCTAACCCTAATCCTAACCTTAACCCTAACCCTAACCCTAACCCTAAACCTAACCCAAAACATAACCCTAACCCTAACCCTAATCCTAACCCAAAACCTAACCCTAACGCTAACCATAACCCTAACCCTAATCTTAACACAAACCCTAACCCTAATCCTAACCCTAACCTTAACCCTAACTCTCACCCTACCCCAAACCCTAACCCTAACCCTATTCCTAACCCAAACCCTAACCCTAACCCTAACCCTAATCCAAACCCTAACCCTAACCCAAACCCTAACCCTAACCCTAACCCTAACCCAAACCCTAACCCTAACGCTAATCCTAACCCTAATGCTACCCCAAAACCTAACCCTAACACTAACCCTACGCCTAACCGTAACCCGAACCCACACCCTAACACTAACCCTAACCCTAACCGTAACCCTAAATCAAACCCTAACCCTAACCCTAACCCGAACCCGAACCCAAACTCTAACCCTAACCCTAACTGAAACACTTATCCTAAACCTAACCCTAAATCTAATGCTAACCCTAAACCTAATTCAAACTCAAACCCTAACCCTAATCCTAACCCAACCCAAACCCTAAACCTAACCCAAAAAATAACCCAAAACATAACCGAAACCGAAACCGTAACCCTAACCCTAACCCTAACCCTAATCCTAACCCTAACCATAACCCTAACCCTAACCGTAACCCTAACCCTAACCCAACCCCTAACCCTCACCATAACTCTAACCCAAATCCGACTCTAACCCTAACCCTAACCCAAATCCTAACCCGAACCCTAACCCTAACCCTAACCCAAACCCTAACCCTAACCCAAGCCCTAACCCAAACCCAAACCCTAACCCTAACCCTAAAGCTAACCCTAACCCTAACCCTAACCCTAACCCTAATGCTAAACCTAACCCTAACCCTAACCCTAACCCTAACCCTAACCCTAAGCCAAACCCTAACCCTAACCCTAACCCTAACCCTAACCCTAACCCAAACCGTAAGCCTAACCCTAATCCTAACCCTAATGCTAACCCTAAACCTAACCCTAACACTAACCCTAGTCTTAACCTTAACCCTAACCCAAACCCTAACAAAAACCCTAACCCTAACCCTAACCCTAACCTAACCCTAAAACTAACCCGAACCCAAAACCTAACCCTCACCCTAACCCTAACTGAAACACTAATCCTAAACCTATCCCCAACCCTAATCCTAACCCTAGACCTAAATCCGACCCAAACCCTAACCGTAACCCTAACGCTCACCCAACCCCTAACCCTAACCATAACTCTAACACAAATCCGACTCGAACCCTAACCCTAACCCAAATCGTAACCCGAACCCTAACCCTAACCCTAAACCAAACCCTAACCCTAACCCAAACCCTAACCCTAACCCTAAACCCTAACCCTAACCCTGACCCTAAGCATAACCCAAACCTAAAACCAAAACCTAACCCTAATCCTAACCCTAACGCTAGGCCTAATCCTAGTCCTAACCCTAACCCTAACCCTAACCCTAAACCCTAACCCTAACCCTGACCCTAACCATAACACAAACCTAAAACCAAACCCTAACCCTAATCCTAACCCTAACCCTAGCCCTAATCCTAGTCCTAACTCTAACCCTAACCCTAACCCTAAACCTAACCTTAACCCTTACCCAAACCCAAACTCTAAACCTAACTCTAATCGAAACCCTAACCCTAACCCTAATCCTAACCCTAACCCTAATCCTAACCCAAAACCTAACCCTAACCCTAACCCTAACCCTAACCCAAACCCTAACCCTAACCCTAACCCTAACCCAAAACCTAACCCTAACCCTAACCCTAACCCTAACCCAAACCCTAACTGAAACACTTATACTAAATCTAAACCTAACCTTAATGCTAACCCTAAACCTAATTCAAACTCAAACCCTAACCCTAATCCTAACCTTAACCCTAACCCTAACCCTAACCCTAACCCTAAACCTAACCCAAAACATAACCCTAACCCTAACCCTAATCCTAACCTAAAACCTAACCCTAACCCTAACCCTTACCCTAACCATAATCTTAACACAAACCCTAACCCTAATCCTAACCCTAACCTTAACCCTAACCCTAACCCTAACCCAAACCCTAACCCTAACCCTAATCCTAACCCAAACCCTAACACTAACCCTAACCGTAACCCAAACCCTAACCCTAACCCTAACCCCTAACCCTAACCCTAACCCAAACCCTAACTCTAACCCTAACCCTACCCCTAACCCTAACCCTAAACCTAACTCAAACCCTAACCCTAACCGTAACCCGAACCCGAACGCAAACCCTAACCCTAACCCTAAACCTAACCCAAACCCTAAACCTAACCCTAACACTACTCCTAAACCAAACCCTAAATCTAACCCTAACCCTAAACCTAATCCTAACTCTAAACCTAACCCTAACCCTAACCCAAACCCTAACACTAACACTAAGCTTAACCCTAACACTAACACAAAACCTAACCCTAACACTAACCCTAATTCTAACTAAAACCCAAACGCTAACACTAACCCTAGCCCAAACCCTAATAATAACCCTAACCTAAACCTAACCCCTAATCCTAAACCTAACCCTAACCCAAACCCTTACCCTAACCCTAACCCTAACCGAAACACTAATCCTAAACTTTACCCTAACCCTAATGCTAACCCTAAACCTAATTCAAACTGAAACCCTAACCCTAATCCTAAACCGAACCGAAACCCTAACCCTAACCCTAAACCTAACCCAAAACATAACCCACACCGAAACCCTAACCCTAACCCTAACCCTAACCAAAACCCACACCGGAAGTCTAACCCTAACCCAAACCCTAACACTAACCCTAATCCTAACCCAAACCCTAACCCTAACCCTAACCCTAACTCAAACCCTAACCATAACCCTAACCCTAACCCAAACCCTAACCCTAACCCTAACCCTAACCCTAACCCAAACCCTAACCCTAATCCTAACCCTAATGCTAACCCTAAACCTAACGATAACATAACCCTAGACTTATCCCTAACCCTAACCCAAACCCTAACACTAACCCTAACCCTAACCATAACCCTAAATCAAACCCTAAACATCACCCTAACCCTAACCCTAACCCTAACCCTAACTGAAACACTTATCCTAAACCTAACCCTAACCCTAATGCTAACCCTAACACTAACACAAAACCTAATCCTAACACTAACCCTAATTCTAACTAAAACCCAAACCCTAACACTAACCCTAGCCCAAACCCTAATAATAACCCTAAACCTAAACCTAACCCCTAATCCTAAACCTAACCCTAACCCAAACCCTAACCCTAACCCTAACCCTAACCGAAACACTAATCCTAAACTTTACCCTAACCCTAATGCTAACCCTAAACCTAATTCAAACTCAAACCCTAACCCTAATCCTAAACCGAACCGAAACCCTAACCCTAACCCTAACCCTAACTCAAACCCTAAACATAACCCTAACCCTAACCCAAACCCTAACCCTAACCCTAACCCTAACCCTAACCCAAACCCTAACCCTAACCCTAACCCTAACCCTAATGCTAACCCTAAACCTAACCATAACATAACCCTAGTCTTAACCCTAACCCTAACCCAAACCCTAACACTAACCCTAACCCTAACCATAACCCTAAATCAAACCCTAACCCTCACCCTTACCCTCTCCCTTACCCTAACCCTAACTGAAACACATATCCTAAACCTAACCCTAACCCTAATGCTAACCCTAACATTAACCCTAAACCTAACCCAAAACATAACCCAAACCGAAACCCTAACCCTAACCCTAACCCTAACCCTAACCCCAACCCTAACACTAAACCTAACCCAAAACATACCCCAAACCGAAACCCTAACCCTAACCCTAACCCTAACCCTAATCCTAACCCTAACCCTAAACCTAATCCTAGTACTAACAGTAACCCTATCCCTAACCCTAACCCTAACCTTAAAACTTACCCAAACCAAAACTCTAAACCTAACTCTAATCGGAACCCTAACCCTAACCCTAACCCTAACCCTAACCGAAACACTAATCCTAAACCTAACCCTAACCCTAATGCTAACCCTAAACCTAATTCAAACTCAAACCCTAACCCTAATCCTAACCTGAACCGAAACCCTAACCCTTAGACTAAACCTAACCCAAAACATAACCCACACCGAAACCCTAACCCTAACCCTAACCCTAACCCAAACCATAACCCAAATAATAACCCTAATCCTAACACTAACCCTAACCCTCTTCCTTATCCTAACCCTAACCCTAACCCTAACCTTAACACTAACCCTAATTCTAAACCTAACCCTAATCTTAACCCTAACCCTAACCCAAAACCAAAACCTAATCTTAACACAAACCAAACCCTAATCCTAACCCTAACCGTAACCCTAACCCTAACCCAAACCGTAACCCTAACCCGAATCCTAACCCAAACCCTAACCCTAACCCTAACCCTAACCCAAACCCTAACCCTAACCCTAACCCTAACACAAACCCTAATCCTAACCCTAATCCTAACCCTAATGCTAACCCTAACACTAACCCTAACCCTAACCCGAACCCAAACCCTAACCCTAACCCTAACCCTAACCCTAATCCTAACCCTAACCCTAATCCTAACCCAAAACCTAACCCTAACACTAACCCTAACCCTAACCCGAACCCTAACCCTAACCATAACCCTAATCCAACACCTCACCCTAACCCTTACTCTAACCCAAACCCTAACCTAAACCTAACTCTAAACCAAACCCAAACCCTAACCCTAACCCTAACTCTAACCCAAACCCTAACCTAACCCTAAACCTAACCCTAACTCAAAACCTAACTCTAACCCTAACCCAAACCATAACCCAAATAATAACCCTAATCCTAACCCTAACCCTAACCCTCATCCTTATCCTAACCCTAACCCTAACCCTAACCTTAACACTAACCCTAATTCTAAACCTAACCCTAATCTTAACCCTAACCCTAACCCAAAACCAAAACCTAATCTTAACCCAAATCCAACCCTAATCCTAACCCTAACCGTAACCCTAACCCTAACCCAAACCGTAACCCTAAACCGAATCCTAACCCAAACCCTAACCCTAACCCTAACCCTAACCCTAACCCAATCCCTAACCCTAACCCTAACCCTAACCCAAACCCTAACCCTAACCCTAACCCTAACCCTAACACAAACCCTAATCCTAACCCTAATCCTAACCCTAATGCTAACCCTAAACCTAAACCTAACACTAACCCTAGTCCTAACCGTAACCCTAACCCAAACCCTAACACTAACCCTAACCCTAACCCTAACCCTAAATCAAACCCTAAACCTAACCCTAACCCTAACCCAAACCCAAACCCTAATCTTAACACAAACCCTAACCCTAATCCTAACCCTAACCGTAACCCTAACCCTAACCCTAACCCAAACCCTAACCCTAACCCTAATCCTAACCCAAACCCTAACCCTAACCCTAACCCTAACCCTAACCCAAACCCTAACCCTAACCCTAACCCTAACCCAAACCCTAACCCTAACCCTAACCCTAACACTAACCCTAACCCAAACCCGAACCCTAACCCTAACCCTAACCCAAACCCTAACCCTAACCCAAACCCTAACCCTAACCCTAACTGAAACACTTATCCTAAATCTAACCCTAACCTTAATGCTAACCCTAAACCTAATTCAAACTCAAACCCTAAACCTAATCCTAACCCTAACCCTAACCCTAACCCTAACCCTAACCCAAACCCTAACCCTAACGCTAATCCTAACCCTAATGCTAACCCTAAACCTAACCCTAACACTAACCCTACTCCTAACCGTAACCCTAACCCAAACCCTAACACTAACCCTAACCCTAACCTTAACCCTAAATCAAACCCTAACCCTAACCCTAACCCGAACCCGAACCCAACCTCTAACCCTAACCCTAACTGAAACACTTATCCTAAACCTAACCCTAACCCTAATGCTAACCCTAAACCTAATTCAAACTCAAACCCTAACCCTAATCCTAACCCAACCCAAACCCTAAACCTAACCCTAAAACTAACCCAAAACATAACCGAAACCGAAACCGTAACCCTAACCCTAACCCTAATCCTAACCCTAACCATAACCCTAACCCTAACCTTAACCCTAACCCTAACCCAACCCCTAACCCTCACCATAACTCTAACCCAAATCCGACTCTAACCCTAACCCTAACCCAAATCCTAACCCGAACCCTAACCCTAACCCTAACCCAAACCCTAACCCTAACCCAAACCCTAACCCAAACCCAAACCCTAACCCTAACCCTAAAGCTAACCCTAACCATAACCCTAACCCTAACCCTAATGCTAAACCTAACCCTAACCCTAACCCTAACCCTAACCCTAACCCAAACCCTAACCCTAACCCTAACCCTAACCCTAACCCAAACCGTAAGCCTAACCCTAATCCTAACCCTAATGTTAACCCTAAACCTAACCCTAACACTAACCCTAGTCTTAACCTTAACCCTAACCCAAAACCTAACAAAAACCCTATCCCTAACCCTAACCCTAAATCAAAACCTAAACCTAACCCTAACCCTAACCCGAACCCAAAACCTAACCCTAACCCTAACCCTAACTGAAACACTAATCCTAAACCTAACCCTAACCCTAATGCTAACCCTAAACCTAATTCCAACTCAAACCCTAACCGTAACCCTAACCCCCACCCAACCCCTAACCCTCACCATAACTCTAACCCAAATCCGACTCTAACCCTAACCCTAACCCAAATCCTAACCCGAACCCTAACCCTAACCCAAACCCTAAACCTAACCCAAACCCTAACCCTAACCCTAAACCCTAACCCTAACCCTGACCCTAACCATAACCCAAACCTAAAACCAAAACCTAACCATAATCCTAACCCTAACCCTAGGCCTAATCCTAGTCCTAACCCTAACCCTAACCCTAACCCTAAACCTAACCTTAACCCTTACCCAAACATAAACTCTAAACCTAACTCTAATCGGAACCCTAACCCTAACCCTAATCCTAACCCTAACCCTAACCATAACCCTAATCCTAGTCCTAACCCTAACTCTAACCCTAACCCTAACCCTAACCTTAACCCTAATCCTAACCCAAAACCTAACCCTAACCCTAACCCTAACCCTAACCCAAACCCTAACCCTAACCCTAACCCTAACCCAAAACCTAACCCTAACCCTAACCCTAACCCTAACCCAAACCCTAACTGAAACACTTATCCTAAATCTAACCCTAACCTTAATGCTAACCCTAAACCTAATTCAAACTCAAACCCTAACCCTAATCCTAACCTTAACTCTAACCCTAACCCTAACCCTAAACCTAACCCAAAACATAACCCTAACCCTAATCCTAATCCTAACCCAAAACCTAACCCTAACGCTAACCATAACCCTAACCCTAATCTTAACACAAACCCTAACCCTAATCCTAACCCTAACCTTAACCCTAACCCTAAACCTAACCCAAACCCTAACCCTAACCCTAATCCTAACCCAAACCCTAACCCTAACCCTAACCCTAACCCAAACCCTAACCCTAACCCTAACCCTAACCCAAACCCTAACCCTAACCCTAACCCTAACCCTAACCCTAACCCTAACCCAAACCCTAACCCTAACCCTAACCCTGCCCCTAACCCTAACCCTAACCCTAACTCAAACCCTAACCCTAACCCTAACCCGAACCCGAACCCAAACCCTAAACCTAACCCTAAACCTAACTCAAACCCTAAACCTAACCCTAACACTACTCTTAAACCAAACCCTAAATCTAACCCTAACCCTAAACCTAATCCTAACTCTAAACCTAACCCTAACGCTAACCCAAACCCTAACACTAACACTAACCCTAACCCTAACGCTAACCCAAACCCTAACACTAACACTAAGCTTAACCCTAACACTAACACAAAACCTAACCCTAACACTAACCCTAATTCTAACTAAAACCCAAACCCTAACACTAACCCTAACCCAAACCCTAATAATAACCCTAAACCTAAACCTAACCCCTAATCCTAACCCTAACCCTAACCCAAACCCAAACCCTAACCCTAACCCTAACCGAAACACTAATCCTAAACCTTACCCTAACCCTAATGCTAACCCTAAACCTAATTCAAACTCAAACCCTAAACCTAATCCTAAACCGAACCGAAACCCTAACCCTAACCCTAAACCTAACACAAAACATAACCCACACCGAAACCCTAACCCTAACCCTAACCCTAATCAAAACCCACACCGTAAGCCTAACCCCAACCCAAACCCTAACACTAAACCTAATCCTAACCCAAACCCTAACCCTAACCCTAACTCAAACCCTAACCATAACCCTAACCCTAACCCAAAACCTAACCCTAACCCTAACCCTAACTCAAACCCTAACCCTAACCCTAATCCTAACCCTAATGCTAACCCTAAACCTAACCCTAACATAACCCTAGTCTTAACCCTAACCCTAACCCAAACCCTAACACTAAACCTAACCCTAACCATAACCCTAAATCAAACCCTCACCCTCACCCTAACCCTAACCCTAACCCTAACCCTAACTGAAACACTTATCCTAAACCTAACCCTAACCCTAATGCTAACCCTAAACCTAATTCAAACTCAAACCCTAACCCTAATCCTAACCCTAATGCTAACCCTAAACCTAACCCTAACATAACCCTAGTCTTAACCCTAACCCTAACCCAAACCCTAACACTAAACCTAACCCTAACCATAACCCTAATCCAACCCCTAACCCTAACCCTAACTCTAACATAAACCCTAACCTAACCCTAACCCTAACCCTAATCCTAGTCCTAACCCTAACCCTAACCCTAACCCTAAACCTAAACTTAACCCTTACCCAAACCCAAACTCTAAACCTAACTCTAATCGGAACCCTAACCCTAATCCTAACCCTAACCCTAACCCTAACCCTAAACCTAACCTTAACCCTTACCCAAACCCAAACTCTAAACCTAACTCTAATCAGAACCCTAACCGTAAACCTAATCCTAACCCTAACCCTAAACATAACCCTAATCCAACCCCTCACCCTAACCTTAACTCTAACCCAAACCCTAACCTAACCCTAACTCTAAACCAAACCCAAACCCGAACACTAACCCTAACTCTAACCCAAACCCTAACCTAACCCTAATCTTAATGTTAACTTGAGACCTAACTCTAACACTAACCCATAACCTAACCCTAACACTAACCCTAACCCTCATCCTTATCCTAACCCTAACCCTAACCCTAACCTTAACACTAACCCTAATTCTAAACCTAACCCTAACCTTAACCCTATCCCTAACCTAAAACCAAACCCCAATCTTAACACAAACCCTAACCCTAATCCTAACCCTAACCGTAACCCTAACCCTAACCCTAATCCAAACCCTAACCCTAACCCTAATCCTAACCCTAACCCTAACCCTAACCCAAACCCTAACCCTAACCCTAACCCTAACCCAAATCCTAACCCTAACCCTAACCATAACCCTAACACAAACCCTAACCCTAAACCTAATCCTAACCCTAAGGCTAACCCTAAACCTAACCCTAACACTAACCCTAGTCCTAACCCTAACCCTAACCCAAACCCTAACACTAACCCTAACCCTAACCCTAACCCAAACCCTAACCCTAACCCTAACCCTAACTGAAAGACTAATCCTAAACCTTACCCTAACCCTAATGCTAACCCTAAACCTAATTCAAACTCAAACCCTAACCCTAATCCTAACTCGAACCCAAACCCTAACCCTAACCCTAAACCTAACCCAAAACATAACCAAAACCGAAACCCTAACCCTAACCCTAACCCTAACCCGAAACCCTAACCCTAACACTTACCCTAAACATAACCAAAACCTAAATCCAAACCCTAAACATTATCCTAACCCTAACCCTAACCCTAATCCAAGTCCTAACCCTAACCCTAACCCTAACCCTAACCCTATCCTTAACACTTACAAAACCCAAACTCTAAACCTAACTCTAATCGGAACCCTAACCCTAACCCTAATCCTAACCCTAACCCTAACCCTAACCCTAACCCTAACCTTAATCCTTACCCAAACCCAAACTCTAAACCTAACTCTAATCGGAACCCTAACCCTAACCCTAATCCTAACCCTAATCCTAACGATAACCCTAATCCAACACCTCACTCTAACCCTAACTCTAACCCAAACCCTAAACCTAACACTAACCCTAACCCAAACCCTAACCCTAACACTAAAACTAACCCTAACCCTAATCCAAACCCTAATCCTAACCCTAATGCTAACCCTAAACCTAACCCTAAAACTAGCCCTAGGCCTAACCCTAACCCTACCCAAACCCTAACATTAACCCTAACCCTAACGCTAACCGTAAATCAAACTCTAAACCTCACCCTAACCCGAACCCAAACCCTAACCCTAACCCTAACCCTAACTGAAACACTAATCCTAAACCTAACCCTAACCCTAATGCTAACCCTAAACCTAATTCAAACTCAAACCCTAACCCTAATCCTAACTCGAACCCAAACCCTAACCCTAACCCTAAACCTAACCCAAAACATAACCAAAACCGAAACCCTAACCCTAACCCTAACCCTAACCCGAAACCCTAACCCTAACACTTACCCTAAACATAACCAAAACCTAAATCCAAACCCTAAACATTATCCTAACCCTAACCCTAACCCTAATCCAAGTCCTAACCCTAACCCTAACCCTAACCCTAACCCTAACCCTAACCTTAACACTTACAAAACCCAAACTCTAAACCTAACTCTAATCGGAACCCTAACCCTAACCCTAATCCTAACCCTAACCCTAACCATAACACTAATCCAACACCTCACCCTAACACTAACTCTAACCCACACCCAAACCTAACCCTAACTCTAAACCAAACCCAAACCTAACCCTAACCCTAACTCTAACCCAAACCCTAACCTAACCCTATACCTAACCCTAACTCAAACCCTAACTCTAACACTAACCCAAACCCTAACCCTAACCCTAACCCAAACCATAACCCAAATAATAACACTAATCCTAACCCTAACCCTAACCCTCATCCTTAACCTAACCCTAACCCTAAACCTAACCTTAACCGTAACCCTAATTCTAACCCTAACCCTAACCCTAACCCTAACCCTAACCCTAAACCAAACCCAAACCCTGATCTTAACACAAACCCTAACCCTAATCCTAACCCTAACCCTAACCAGACCCTAACTCTAACCCTGAACCTAACAATAACCCAAACCCTAACCCTAACCCTAACCCTAACCCTAACCCAAACCCTAACCCTAACGCTAATCCTAACCCTAACGCTAACCCTAAACCTAACCCTAACACTAACCCTACTCCTAACAGTAACCCTAAACCAAACCCTAACACTAACCCTAACCCTAACCTTAACCCTAAATCAAACCCTAACCCTAACCCTAACCCGAACCCGAACCCAAACTCTAACCCTAACCCTAACTGAAACACTTATCCTAAACCTAACCCTAACCCTAATGCTAACCCTAAACCTAATTCAAACTCAAACCCTAACCCTAATCCTAACGCAACCCAAACCCTAAACCTAACCCTAAAACTAACCCAAAACATAACCGAAACCGAAACCGTAACCCTAACCCTAACCCTAACCCTAATCCTAACCCTAACCATAACCCTAACCCTAACCGTAACCCTAACCCTAACCCAACCCCTAACCCTCACCATAACTCTAACCCAAATCCGACTCTAACCCTAACCCTAACCCAAACCCTAACCCTAACCCAAACCCTACCCAACCCTAACCCTAACTGAAACACTAATCCTAAAACTAACCCTAACCCTAATGCTCACCCTAAACCTAATTCCAACTCAAACCCTCACCCTAACCATAAACCTAACCCA